>PVIU01003062.1:0-10000 GCA_004026605.1 Ondatra zibethicus
TCCTAATGAGCTTCTCTCCAAGGTGGAAGGAAGATTTATTTTCGTTTGTTTGTTTTTGTTTTTCGAGACAGGGTTTCCTCTGTAGTTTTGGAGATAGCCTGTTGTGTTTTTTTAAAAGAAGGGGTGACCCAGCAGCTTGCTGCAGCTTGCTGCAGGTCCCCAGACCACGCGGTCTCTGTGGCGGGCGGGCGGCCACGCGCTAGTCTCCGGGTCCCCATATGGGCTGTGCGGCGGTACGGACGGACCAAAGAGAGCTGGGTAGGCGCACTATGCAGAGTTAAACATTTATTAGATGGGTGATGGAAAGAGAGACAGAGAGAGACAGGGAGAGAGAGGGAAGGGGGGAGAGGGGAGAGAAGCAGCTGCTGCTCCCGTGAGAGCGGAAGAGGAAGAAAGGCAGAGAGTTAGGGTCAGAGGCTGGAAGCTGGGAGTGGGCGTGGCCAATAAGAGGCCAGACACTACATAGCCCTTGTAGACCAGACTGGCCTCAAACTCACAGAGATCCGCCTGCCTCTGGAAGGCTTTAATCTTGAAAGACATTGCTACACAACAGAAAGTAGGAAGTTAACAACTTCTCCCCTCCTACTGACATTTTTGAGATAGGGTTTCTTTCTGTATTCCAAGCTGACCTGGAACTCACTATAACTCAGAATAGCCTCAAACTCAAGGATATTTCCTGCCTCGACCTCTTGCAACCCAGCTTGCAATATATGTTTTTCACTAAAGTCTATTTTGCCAATCTAAGTTCAGTCCTAGGGTTTTTTGTTTTTTAGTTTTTTGGTTTTTGTTTTACGAAATTTGAATTTTATTGACAAATAGCATTTTATCTGTAATCTTCGAAAAACTGTGACTTTGAACTACACCTGCCAAATACAAAGATTATTGTGTTATTGTGTGTGTCATCTAGTGCATATTTCCATGTATTTCGTTTTCTAGAAATCTGTTTCTCTTATTGTCTTAGTTGTAGAACTCTAAGGTACAGAAAATGCATCACTATTTAAATAATCCTTGCCCATAGGAATGTAAATGAATTGTGTTCGGAGAAATGTGATTATTCTCTTGTAGGTGACAGGCTATCTACTCACAAATTTTCCTACTTTCCTGGTTCTGTCTTGGTGTGTGTGTGTGTGTGTGTGTGTGTGTGTGTGTGTGTGTACATGTTAGTTCTTTTAATTGGCTGTGATAGTGTATACATTTACTCACTTAATTATTGAATAAAAAAATGCAAGTTCATGCTGGGTAGTTGGAGCATATGCCTTTAATACCAACACTCAGGAGACAAGGTCAGCCTGGTCTACAGAGCTAATTCCAGGACAGCCAGGGCATCACAGAGAAACCTGGTCTTGAAAAACAAAACAAACAAAATACAAGTTCATCTTATTGTGGGAGCCTCACCCCTACTCTCAAAGGGATGAGACGAAATTTCCTAGCAGAATATTTTAAAATTAAAAACCCAGGCTGGCCTCATGTTCCCAGAAAGATAGTGGCCTTCCCTTCCCCCCTCCCACCGGGGAAATTCCAAAGCACAGGATGCCCCAGCTACCTGGTGCTAAAGATGACAGGGTGGCCTTGCTCTAAAAACAAAGAACAAGCTGACATAGCAAGGTGGGAAAGAGCAAAAGACCTTGCACCCGTGCCAAAGCAGCTCTGAAAGGCTTGCTTGTAGTTTTACCTTTAAAAAACTAACCCCACAGAGTTAACTTCTCTCTCTACCTCACTGTTACAAGGTATTGGAGATGGAAGTTCCGAGCTAGCTTGTACTTGCAATAAAAAAAAAAACAAAAAAACTTGCTTTTTGCAGTCTGGTCTTCTCTGGTTCCTGGTGGCTTCTCTGAGGGTTGTTATCTGGGCTCAACACTTAGATTTGTAAGAAAGCCATGATTGTGGATAGAGTGTTACAGGTCTTTCATCTCAGCACTGAAGGCAGAGGCAAGTACACCCCTGTAAGTTCAAAACTAGCTAGAACAAGAAACTGGTGGCTGTATGAGAGGAGGCATTGGCTGGTGGCTCAGTTCAGATTCCCCTTATAGTATTGTTATTTTTGTGCACAGACTTTGCTTGATAATAAATGGTAAAGTATCCATTGACTGTCCTTTTTCAATATATCTCCCTTCTCCTTCCTTAGCTCCTTCAAAATGATGAAGCACCTTGTGCCTACCACATGCCTGCTAGGGACTGAGGCGACAGCATTTGCACACACTGACTTTTCTAGTACTTGCCGGCCGAGACCATTCAGGAAGTGAAGGCCTGACTAGAGTAAAAAGAAAGGCAGCCTTCAGAGAACCAATACATCTTGGTTGAGCCATGAAAAGTGAGTATCTAAATCAAGCAGTGAAAAGCAGAGAATACCTTTTCATAACACCTGATCAGAGATCACAGGCACCAAAGTCCTGAGGAGAGAAAGAGCAAAATGCACTTTGGAGCCTGAAAGGCCAGAGTAACAAGGGGGCTAACAGGCATAAGCTTTATAATTATAAATTTATTATAACCAACATAATTAGAGGTCAAGTGTGTGTCTGTAATCCCAACACACTGGAAACTGAGGAAGGAAGATTTAAGACCAGCTTCAGCTATATGCTCAAAAAGCATACAAGCATAACATTAAAACACCATAGTGGCTCTACAAATGTGCACAGTGTTGATTTGTCTCATAAAACAATCTTAATTTTAAAAGCAAGCATAATAAAGACACTGATCTAATTGAGCAAAAGTAAAAAATGGGAAGATAAGCGAATATCAGTATCATGTCGGTATCCTTCTGACTTACACATCAGACAGGCAGCTAGGTAGTTTTCAAATGCATGATTTATAGTTCACACAAAAAAGGGGGAAACAATTTATAGTAAATGAATCTATAACCTAACAAGACAGCCCTAAGTGATACCACTGATAACTGGAGGCAGAGTTCACCCACAGACAGTAGGTGATGGACCAGTCTGACTTCATCCTGAGGATGGAAGCCGTTTTGCTATAAGGTCAGAACAAGTTCATTTCTGTTTGCTGCAAAATTCAAGCTGATGGAGCATTAACCTGTTTCTGGAATTTAGCATGCTCCCCATCCTATGGAGTTTGACTCACACTTTGAATATGCCCTGGTAAGATGTTCTGCCAAATAATTTAAAAATTTAAAAATTCCTCCAATGGTCAGGTGGTGGTGGTGCACACCTTTAATCCCAGCATTTGGGAGAAAGAGGCAGGCAGATCTTTGTGAGTTTGAGGCTGGCCTTGTCTACAATAGCTAGTTCCAGCACAGCTAGGGCTGTTACACAGAGAAACCCTGTCTTGAAAAAAACAAAACACAAAAATGTTCAGCCAAATTTCTATGAAACCAAAATTTCTCTGGAAATTTTTCAATCCCTAGTCTTGCAGGGGTTTTTTGACTATATAAACCCTACCTCCTCCTATATTCGATGATATTTTTTCAAACCCTGGTTTAGGGAGATAACCCTGTCTGACAGAAAATAAAGCTTGCCTTATTTGACCAAGGAATTTTGATAATTGTCTTATTCTTCTTTGGTGGGGTTAACATACGTAAAGGTAAAACAAAGCTGATAGCAAGTCCCATAACCCAGGGCACAGCAAGCCACCACATCCACTGGTGGGAGGGGCAGTGAGGATGCTGATTCTGCAGTATCCTTAGGAGCGATGGTCCTTGAAAATGGCCGAGACTAACTAGATCAACCAGGGTGCGGAGATCCAGGTGAGCGGTCTGGTGTTGCTAGTACTTGAGTCTTGCGTTGAGGCGCGCTGGCGATTAGCTCCTGGAGCCCGGGTTTTTATAGCTCTTCAGAGTTGTCTTAGTTAGGGTTTTTATTGCTGTGACGAAATATCATGCCCAAAAATCAAGTTGGGGATGAAAGGTTTATTTACACTTCTACATTGTGATCCATTATTGCAGGAAGTCAGGACAGGAGCTCAAAGAGGGCAGAAACGTGGAGACAGGAACTGATGCAGAGCCCATGGAGGGTGCTGCTTACTGGCTTACTCCTCATGGCTTTTATAGACCCCAGGACTAACTGCCCAGGGAGGAAACCACCCACAATGGGCTAAGCCTTCCCGCATCAATCATTCATTAAGAAAATACCCTGCGGTCAGATCTTAAGGAAGCATTTTCCCAGTTGAAGGACCCTCCTTTCAGATTACTCTATCTTGTGTCAAATTCCATATTAGCCAGCACAGAGGTTTATCCCATCCTTGCTGATTTTTGGTCCTCGCTCCTGATTACTGCTGCAGTCGGCTCCCAGACCTTACTGGTTGGTTACTCAGGCGCTGTCTTCTGCAGTTAGCTGGGTTTGGTGTCAGGAGTGCTCCATCTTGTGAACCACACTACATTTAGTTTTATTTGTTCTAAGGTTGTCTACAAACCCTTGATAGAGTATCAAAAGGTTAGGATTCCACGCCCCACTTTTGGGTCCCAGGAACAACCCAAGAGGAAAAACACATACATCAGACACAGTCCTGAAGCTACACCCTACAAGAGGTTATTAGAATCTTTTTAAAAATTCCACCATAACAAAAACGCATGACCCCGACGTGATTTGAACACGCAACCTTCTGATCTGGAGTCAGACGCGCTACCGTTGCGCCACGAGGTCACGGCCTTGTAGTGCTTTCAGGCTAATTTAAGGACCTTAACTGACTTCTCACCTGTGCTAAAATAGCTTACTGTTATTTTGAAGTTTGATCTACTGCGTCCTCACAGTGCACAGTTTCTTTACGGTCTTTCCTGACAGAGTAAGGAATTCCCCTGCTTTAACCTTAATTCCCAAACGCTCTTGCTTCTTACACATGGTTTTCTCATTTGGTTTCTACTTTTCAGAAAAAAAAAAAAGTGGTTATATGGAGCTTAGATTTGCAGCAAACGGAACCAAGAAACATCTCTTCCTCCCCTAGACCAGATTTTTAGATTTGCAGTGCGGCTAAGCTTTGTAATGCGCCACGCGAACTAGCCCCTGGAGGCCCACAAAGTAGTGTTCCCAAAGCCTCGCCTCCGAGTCAGAGTTCACCGGCTTCCCGGCACTCGTAAAGACTCCGCAGCTCGCTCAGTTCACATCAATAACCCCCAAGCCTTACTGAGACAGTCCTCAGTTCCGTGGGTCTCAGAAATTTCTCCCAGGATCAGCAGCAGCACGGATCTGCTATTGTTGTTGTTCCTGGGGTAGAGGAGGGAGTCCTGAGTTTTTGCAAAGAAGCAAAGGATTGTATTCTAATGCAAAGCGGCCGGCTACTTGAGTTCGAGTGCCCAAGAGCCTTTTACTAGGAGTTTTAAGACAGGGTCTTGACTTGAGTTTTTCTGCCTCAGTCTACCAAATGCTGGGTTTACATGCAAGAACCCTCCTGCAGCTGGGAATTAATAAAAAAAAAATTTCCTGATGCTGAATCTGAAAATGAATCAAAAGTATGTGTTTTAATCAAACCTTATGGATGAGCTGCAGGGAAAACTTTGAGAGTCCCCCATTGTTTTGATAGTATGGGTGTGTGTTCTTTGAGTTCTTTATTTCTTTCTCTGTTTTTCATTTGTTTGTTTTGGGGAGGGTCTTGAGTGGCCCGGCCTTGCCTCAAGCTTTCCAAGTACCTGGAAATGACCTTAAAACTCCCAGTCCTCTCCCTGCAGCTCCAGTGTTGGGACTCTAGGCTAATATTCTCCTGAAAAGCAAGACAAATCTGAATAATCCTTTTGTTCCTTATTCTTAGATAACCTCTACACGCCAACTTCTCTTAGATGCTTTTAGTTGAGGACAAGCGGCTCTGACGCGAGGGCCAAGGTAACAGCTGATATAGTTTGATCCATTCACTTCTTGCTCCTCGGTCCGGCCTGTTAAGATCTTCAAAGCAAATCCCTGAGGTCAGATTTGAGACTGGTCTTCTCTCCCCACAAGCTGGAATAAGTCTTAGAAATAGTAACCTGTCAAATCAGGCTAGAAACATGTTGTTAAGAAGATAAACTTCCAGTTTGAGGCTGGCCTGGGGCTACCTAGTGAATTCCAGGGTATCCCAATCCACAGTGTGAGACCCTATGGGGAGGAAGGAAAGGAAGAAGAGAGAGAGAGGTAGGGGTGAAGGAAGAGAGGGGAACAACGGCTGGTCTTCTAGGAAAAAGACAAAATATTAGTCATCTAGGACTACTATAATGAATACTGCAGGGTGCAATATTTAAGCAATAGAAATTTCCTTTTGTTTATTTGCTTGGTTTTTGCTTTGTTAACTGTGACGATACATGTGTGGATGTAAATGTATGTATGTACACACACATTACACACACATGTAGTCTCATAGTTTGGGAGACTACAAGGCAAAGATCAAGAATTTCTTCCTAAGGATTCTTTCTCTTGGCTCGGTCTTCTCTATGTGGTCTTCTTCTGCGAACAGCGTCCTAATACCTTCTTTTAAGGATGTAAGGATGGCAGTCATATTGGTCTCACCCACAAAAAAAGACAGGATTTGCGCACATGAATCTCAGGGTTTTGAAAGACACAGCGGATCACCCACATGCCGCCTCAGACGAGCCCAGTGCTGACTGCATGTCTGTGGAGCTAACAGGGTGGGAACAGAAGTGGCGGGAGGTTACAAACCCCTTTGCCTTCAATTGTTCCAATCTCAGGATGGAGTTGAGCCTTCTCAGGCTTGACTGGTCGATGTTGCTCCTCCATCAACCGTCCATATTAAAAGATTTCTGGTCTCCACTCCTAAATCTCTTCTATACTATCCGAATTTATATCTGAGATCTGTTTGCGTGGTGTCTGTGAAGAGCACAAGGTGAACTCTTTACCTGGAAATATCGCAAGGTAGCGGCGGCTCCAGGGTCTGTACAGCAGTGATTCCCCTCCTTCAACTCCCACTTAAAGCCCTAGAACTCACGATGGTCTATGAAACTTGCTTCCGATCGAACGATTAAACAACAAAAACTGTTATCGATGACTGAATCACCAAATTCCTATCTTCAAGGATTTCTGGTTGAAACTCCATGATATTAAATTTAAACTTATTTCACCGATAAATTTGTAATAACAACATCGCTAACAATCACAAGTCATGAAGAGAACGTTTTTTTCAAATAACAAATGAGCAGTAACCCTTTCATGTGGGACCACGTGGCCTAATGGATAAGGCGTCTGACTTCGGATCAGAAGATTGAGGGTTCGAATCCCTTCGTGGTTGGTTAGCATTCCTTTTACGTCTTACTTTCGACCGTATTAGGCTACCTGACAACCGCCTTCTGACACAGTTATTTACTACTACAGAAAAGACCAAAAACATTTAACCTGAATCTAATTACCCAAAACAAAGAGATACATATTTTTCAGTTTAAAGACAGTAAAAAATAAAAGCTGCCTTAAGGGAAAACGGAGCCTAATCCCTAATGTGAGATATTCGAAAATACAATTTAATTGAGTTTGATTCTCAGAAAAGTTTTTTTTTTGTTGTTGTTTATTTTTGTTGTTTTTCGAGACAGGGTTTCTCTGTGTATTCCTAGTTGTCTTGGAACTTACTTCTGAGGACTAGGCTGGCCTCAAACTTAGAGAGCTACCTGCTTCTGCCTCTCTAGTGCTGGGATTAAAGAGAAAAGTCTATATCAGAGCAAAACAACAAAACAGAATTCTAGGAAACTTTGCCAAACCAAAAAAACGCTGGAGTTCCCATTATAGTCAAACAATGAACCAACTTGGTCTAGATCCTTATTAGAAAAACAGCTAGCATGCCTGTAATCCCAGCACTCAGGAGGTGGAGACAGGAACATCATTACACCGCATGGTCAATACAAGCAGTTTCAGGCAAGTAAGGATTACTGAGTGAAACATGATCCCAGAAAAATATAGAAAGAGATGGGGGGGAGGGAGAGAGGAGAGAGACTGATATTTTAGAGAAATTTTAAAAAGAACAGAATATTATTAGATACTCTTAAAGAATTGCTACATTGTCTTCCATTGGACAACGACACAGTAGTTTATATATATATGTGTGTGTGTGTGTGTGTGTGTGTGTGTGTGATTCATGTTTATATATTTATATATTTAATCATATGTCCCCCTAGTTAATTTAATGCTATTCAATTTTTTAAAAAGTAGATGAAACTAATAAACAGTTACAGGTTGACTCTAGGCAATGATGAATATATAGACAAATCCCTCTTTTCATCTTCTTTATATGTTGAAAAAAATCATAATAAAAAATTTGACTGTAATCCCAGCCCTCAGGCTGAGGCAGAAAGATTCGAAGTTGGAGGCCAGCCTGGGCTACATAGCAAGATTCTGTCTCAGGTTTTCGTTTTTGTTTTCTGTTTAAACTAAAAAGAAAAAGGAAAAAAAGTTTTTGTTACTCACAAAAAGAGCCTGAAGGATGGACACATGGCTGCAGACAGACAGAGCAAAGATCAGGGTAAAGAAATCTTTGCTGTGTGAGAAAGGACAAATTTCTAGTCTCAAAAGTGGTCTGGGGAGGATCAGAAAATCCTAGGTGGGGCTAAAAGTCACAGCCTCCCAGCCTTCTTTCTCATCAATTCTAGACGAAAGGGCAATCAGGTATGTATTTTCCCTGCAAGCTGAAGTAGCCCTGTGGATATAATCTACCTTCCATAATAACTCCAGGGTGATTCCTCCTTGCTACCCTCCAAAAGCAATGCTTCCATCTAGGCAAAGCTTTCTTCCACTGTTGCCATGTTCCATGAGGTTTAAGTCTAGAACACAATTTCATTGCCTCTGGTTTAGCTCAGCCTTACACATCACTCAGATCTGAGTTTAAGGATGATTCAGTATTTATCAAAGTCCCATCCAAGATTCAGAGCTTAACAAAAAAATTAAAATGTGTAGTTGGAACCTGTTTTCATGTACCTTGGGGTTTAGAGTGACCTAAAACCACTTAGGAAATCCAAGACTTTGTAGCTGGGATCTAGCGTGTTTCTCAGTTACTGGAGCACAATGCACTATTCATTTTACTTTCTTAATTACATTTATTTATTTTGGGGTGGGAGGCATGTGCTGTAGCAATCATGTGGAAGTCAGAGGACAACTTTCAGGAGCTGGTTCCCTTCTTCTACCATGGGGATCCTAGGGGTCACACTCAGGGTCTCAGGCTTAGTGGCAGGGGCCTTTACCTGCTGAGCCAACTTCCTGCCCTGCACGTTTCATTTTAATCACTTACTTTTGTATGTTTACACTAAAGGGTCTAGAAAGAAGTGACTGTAATTTCAGATTCCTTTGAGACAGGGCATCGCTATGTAGCTGAGGCTGACCTCCAACTGTGCAGCCAAGACTAGTCCCCAATCCGTTATCATCTTACCTTTGCCTCCTGGGTGGCTGGGGTTACAGGCGTGCTCACCACACCTGGGAGGAAGGCACGTTTGGAGGTAAAGGGTGTTACTTTAGGGAATGTGTGTAGTCAAGCAGGAAGGGGTAACTAGGACACCTAAATATTCTGGAGCAAGGAGAGAGGGCCTCGCGGAGAGCAGTGATTTTCAGTCCAACATGAAAACTTGGCGGTGTGTTTCTCAGCTGTGCATGAAACCCAGAAGCCCTTGCTTTCTCACTAACGCATCCACAGGCACGCAGGCCACGGTAGTTTCAGAAAGGTGAGGTTTATGGGGTTCTGTCCTGTCGTTAGGGATGGTCTTCGTACTTCTAAGCTATTATCTGCAGAATATCAGATACCGCTCCTCTTCTTAATATGAGAGAAGATCCCTCATAATGAAGAGGATTTGACCATCAGTAATACTTCCTAATTTCACTCAGAAGTATTTTTCCTAGTTACAGCTACACAAAGAAACAGAAAATAATGCGTGTAAAACATTTCAATGAAATCTTAAAAAACTAATTTTAATGACAGCTAATGTTTATCGAACATTTGCTCTATTGCAAGTACTGAACTAACTGGTTGTAGATGTTAATCTCTGAAAAACACCTGCCAAGCACAAAATGTTTGACATTTAAAGTATCTGAATGTGTGAAGATCAATTTCCTACAAGCCAAAATTTGTGACGATATTTAAACTGGAACTTGTTGCTGAT
>PVIU01003062.1:12500-154745 GCA_004026605.1 Ondatra zibethicus
ATCCCGAAACCGGGTAAAACAAACGCACCTGCCAGAGTGAGGCAGGGAGGGATTCCCGCACCGGCCGAAGCTGGTCAAAGGGCCTGCCTAGGAAAGCTACAGAAGCCGAAAATTCCCTACCCACAACCGCTCCTCCACCCCCGACCCCCGATCTGAAATAAATTGCGGTTCTCCACAGCAATATTAATAAAAGAAACTAATGTTATCAGACACTGCGGAGTTTTGGGTAAGATATGACCCCATAGACTTGGTTATTAGAACTCGGTTCCGCTGGGGAGGTGATGCGTCCTTGTTGGAAGATGTCGTTGAAGGTGGGCTTTGAGATTTCATAACCTTGTCCCACTTCCATTTTAATCTTTCTGTTCTGTGTTTGCCTTTAAAAATGTGGTCTCTCAGCGCCCTATTCTAACTGCCTGCTGTCGTGATGTCCTCACCAATATGGACTCTTATCTCCTGGAACTGTCAGCTAAAATAAATTTGCTCTTCTGTAAGTTGCTTTGGTCACAGAGTTTCATCACAGCAACAGAAAAATGAACAACACAGGTACTACATGTCAAGTGTTTCTCTGAAAGTTCATGTGTCGTCATACAATTATATCAAGTCTTCAGAAGTCTGTGAGGGCTGTTGAAACAAAATTGACTATAGGCAGCTAAAAGTTGGGACTACTGAACACTCTTCTTTACAGTCTGAACAATTAGTAGAGAAAGACCACTGTGTTACCTGTTCTAGAAAATGGAGGCAAAAACATCCCATGATTATGTCTATGGCAGGGGAGGGCAGGGAGGAAACTTCATAAGGACAAACATTTTCCCTTCCCAGCATCTCAGGCACTGTGCTTCTTTCCCAGTGACATCTCTAAGCCTACTTCATCCACCTAAAATCAATTTCAGGGGCCTTGCCTTGCTTCCTAGCCACTTATCCTTCCCACACTCCCTAAAGCTAGATGCCCTTCCACTAGGGGGATCTCTTCTCCTCTGTCTCTCAAGTTGGATAAAGCTAGCTTCTTTGAACACTGATGTATTTCTAGAGGTCCTTGGTAGTAAATATTCTTCAGCAAACAAGAGAGCATATTGCTCCTGGTAGAACAGAACATTAAATGCTAAACTAAAAAGAGTATAGAAACTTGTTTGAGGCAAGATTTCATACAAAAGATCACTTGCAAGAAGCAAATGGCCTGGGCTAAATTTAAAAGACATTGCCAGAGGAAGAAAAATGAATTGGCTGCCAGGATAGGGGACTCTAAGGGAGTACCACACAGGTCAGTAGCAGCAAAAGGCAGCTGCTATCTCCAAAAGTGGATGTCCTGAGGCTACAAGAGGCAACTGAGATCCAAGGGCTGGAGAGCTCTCCTGGCTTCTTACCTGTTCATCAGCCCAGGACTATCTGGAAGCCAGAGGTCAAAACAGCCTGAGAAAGAAATTCGTTATGCTGTAGAGTAGAGCAAGGGAAGGATGGAGATGGACCTGACCACATGAAAGCAACTTGATTCACATAATAATCCATGTTACGATCAAAGCATTACATCTATAATAGGTATTTTTAAATGATCTCTAATACAGATTTGGCACACTTCTTTCTAGTATTGTACACCACTGTAATTAGAAGACTATTACTGAAACAGATTTACTCAAAAATTATAGGCATCAGCCATGTGACAGGGTTTGTTTGTTTTGGTTCTTGAGATAAATTGCGCACTGTAATCCAGGCTGACCTTGAACTCCAATTTGCAACAACCCTCTTGCCTCTGTCTCCCAAGAGCTAATATTATGGGTATGAACCACCACATCAAGCAAAGATGACCCTTGTCTGAGAAAAAAAAAGTATATTTGTTTGAGTGTATGTATATATGTGAAATTTTTACATTGTTTCTAGAAAGGTCTCAGATGTCCAAAACTGTTTGGTCAGATGGAAGATCTACATACACCGTGGAAGGGCTGCGCATAGCCTCATATTTTTTGTATCATTCATAGCCATTTTTACTTTTCAAATATTGGCCATGAATTAAAAGAATACTGTTCCATGACAAATTGCATGAAATTGTATTGCCCATATATAAGGGGTTGTTGGTATGAGTGTGAGTGAGTGTGTGTGTGCATGCATGTAGACAATCTCAGTTGTCTTCCCTCAGGCACCATACACCTTACTATGACGCAGAATCTCTCACTGCATAGAGATCACTACGTAAGCTGAGGCGGCTGGCCAGTGAACTCTGCAAGCCTTCTTTGTCCAGCTCCTCAGCACTGGAATTATAAGCATGTGTCAGAGAGCCTGGCTTTTGATATGGGTTCTAAGGATCAAATTCAGATCTTCATTCTTGCATGGTAAGAACTTTACCAGCTGAACTATCTCCCCAGTACACACAGTAAGTTTTGTTGCCACACCATACAGAAGCAGAAAATATTTCACATCTAACTCCTTACAAAAAGAAGGCTCCAGATCCCAGGCTAGAGAAAAGTGTTTTAAAGACATACCTACCTGCTGTATCCTGGTATCAGAAGCATCTCCAGAACCTGATTTTAGGAGCATTAGGGCAGAGGGTTCTGGCTTCTTCCTGCTTGAACTGCTGCCTAGGGAGGTGGGGCAGACAATTTGAGAGGAAGTCACTTGCAAATCAGCAGGCAGAAGGGCTGACTCCACAGGTGCTGCGGTTGATTCCCCATGAAAGCTCTGCTTACTCTTCTCATCAAGGATAAGAAAGAAGAGGCTCAAAGAACTATGCACAAATAAGCCTTGTTAAATTTATCTCCATAGCTAATCCTCCTAAGTCACCCTGGCCCAAGTCTCTGTGCTTTATATAATAATAACATTTCATTTAGTCTTTTTTTTCTTTTTTCTTTTGGTCTCTTCCACATATCAGTAACTCCCCCTTTTTAAAATGACATTGCTGTCACATAAAACTTTGTTAGGCTGGGTGTGGTGTTGCATGCATGCAATCCCAGCACCTGGGAAGTAGACGGAGTCAGATCTTGGCAGATTTCTTTGGGTTCTAGACCATCCTGGTCTACACAGTAAGTACCAGGACATTTGGGCCTATGTAGAGCGATCCTGTCTCAACAAAATGAAACAGACACAAAACTTAGTCAGGGCCGTAGAGATTGGCAGTGGGAAGAGATGCAAGGCCTGACCAGCTGGGCACAGTCCAGTGCTGACAAGATGGAGGGAGAGAACATTTTCCCCCAAGTTGCTCTCTGATTTCCATGTGTGCTATGGTGTACACACATGTGCAGGCACACAAACACACACAAAATAAGTCGGTGTAAAAGAAAATAGCTAAACTTGGATTGGGTTTTTCTTCTGTTAGCCTGATTTGCGGTAGTTTAAGTCTTCAATCAAGCCACAATCCTAAGAAGGCAGAGATGGAAGGCTGCACCTTCCTAAGTCCATGGCTGCAGCCTGTATTAGGGGCCTCTGGCCTCAGTATTAGAGGCCTGTCCACTTGTGTGATTTACCTTTAACCCCCCATCCCAAGGCAAATGCAACCAACCACTCCTGCACTAGTTCATAGTCCTAAGCGAAGGCCCAATGGGATCCCTACTCTTGAGCTATAGAAGTCACCAGTGGATACTTATAATACAATATACCTCTGGAGGCATGACAATCCCTGACTTCAAACTCTACTACAGTACTGAAAACAGCCTGGTACTGGCATAAGAACAGACAGGAGGACCAATGGAACCGAATAGAAGACCCGGATATCAATCCACACATCTTCGAACACCTGATATATGATAAAAAAGCAAAACTATCAAATGGAAAAAAGAAAGCATATTCAACAAATGGTACTGGCATAGCTGGATATCAACATGTAGAAGAATGAAAATTGACCCATATCTATCACCATGCACAAAACTCAAGTCCAAATGGATCAAAAATCTCAACATAAAGCCAGCCACACTGAACCTTATAGAAGAGAAAGTGGGAAGTACACTTGAACAAATTGGCATAGGGAACCACTTTTTAAATATAACCCCAGCAGCACAGACACTGAGAGAAACAATTAATAAATGGGACCTCCTGAAACTGAAAAGCTTCTGTAAAGCAAAGGACATGGTCAACAAGACAAAACGACAGCCTACAGACTGGGAAAATATCTTCACTAACCCACATCAGACAGAGGTCTGATCTCCAAAATATACAAAGAACTCAAGAAATTGGACACCAAAAGATCACATAATCCAATAAAAAAAAATGGAGTAAAGACCTAAACAGAGAATTCTCAACAGAGGAAGCTAAAATGGCTGAAAGACACTTAAGGAAATGTTCAACGTCCTTAGTCATCAGAGAAATGCAAATTAAAACAACTCTGAGATTCCATCTTACACCTGTAAGAATGGCCAAGATCAAAAACACTGATGACAACTTATGCTGGAGAGGTTGTGGGGAAAAGGGAACACTTCTGCATTCCTGGTGGGAATGCAAGCTGGTACAACCCCTTTGGATGTCAGTGTGGCGATTTCTCAGAAAATTAGGAAACAACCTTCCTCAAGACCCAGTAATACCACTTTTGGGTATATATCCAAAGGATGCTCAATCTTGCCACAAGGACGTGTGCTCAACTATGTTCATAGCAGCTTTGTTTATCATAGGCAGAACTTGGAAACAACCTAAATGCCCCTCGATCGAAGAATGAATTAAAATGTGGTACATTTACACAATGGAGTACTACACAGCAGAAAAAAATAACAACAGCTTGAATTTTGCAGGAAAATGGATGGAGCTAGAAAGCATTATTTTGTGTGCGGTAACCCAGACACAGAAAGACGATTATCACATGTACTCACTCATAGGTGGTCTTTAAACATAAAACAAAGAAAACCAGCCTACAAACCACAATCCCAGAGAACCTAGACAACAATACGGACACTAAGAGAGACTTACATAGATCTAACCTACATGGGAAGTAGAAAGTATAAAATGACAAGATCTCCTGAGTAAATTGGGAGCATGGGGACCTTGGAGGAGGGTTGAAGGAGAGAGGGGAGAGGCAGGGAGGGGATCAGAGAAAAATGTAGAGCTCAATAAATATCATGGGGAAAAAAATATACCCCACGCAGCCTACCGTTTTCCCTCCTTAATTGGATCTGAGTTGCATTTTTGTTAAAAGTAAACATTTCTGGATTTGAAAGCTGCTTTGGGAATGTATTTTCCTTTGGAAGAAAGTAAATTCTGTCCATTTGGAGGAAGAATAGACCACTTCTAGGTTTCCTAACCATCAGGAAATCAGATAGCTTTTACAGTTTTAGGTCAAGGATCCGCCCCTCCAGTTAACAAATGTGTACTGTTAGCCTACTTGATACCAAGCACTATTTCAGGCTAGGTGTTCTTCAGTTAACAAAACAATTTTAAAGTAATTAGTTTGTGTGTAGACCTGTGTTTCCGGGTGTACGCATGTGCACCGTGTGTGCAGGAGACTTCAGAGGCCCCTCACTTGTCAGGCTCTAATTTCTGTCTCTTACTGGCTGACACCCAGGAATTCTAAATAATATATTTCTAAGATTTATTTTTATCTTTAATTATGCAATACCCGTGTACCTGAGCAGGCCAGAAGAGAAGATCAGATCCTTTGAAGCTAGCATTACAGCCAGGTGCGAGCAGCCTGACATGAATGTTGGGAACTGGACAGGAGAACTCTGAGAAAGTCGTCCCTCCAGTCCCATGAATAATACTTTCACCTCGAATAATGCAACTCAAGCTTAATCAAGAAGGATGCCCTATACTTGACCCTCCTCAAATGCCTTTTGTCTTCAACTAATTTTGCTCCACTCTGACTTCCCCCAGAATGCTCTTCTGGGCTGCTAAGTGGAAACTGAGCTGTGCCTGTGTCTAAGTCTCTGCAGGATCCTGGGGCAGCATGAAATTTACATTCTTCATCGGGTGTGGCTACTTCTTCAAGTACAGGGACACTTGAAGCCACTCAGGTATAAAAATGGAAAGACCTTGGACCTTCGGGAACACAATTTGAAATTCATATGTTAACATTCTAAACCTAGCCCAGCATATTGGTACATGCCTTTTACCCAGCACTCAGGAGTCAGAGGTAGGCAGATCTCTGGGAATTTGAGACCAACCTGGCCTACAAAGCAAGTTCCAGGGCAACCAGGGTTATTACACAGAGGAGCCCTGTCTCAAAAAACAGAGACAAAACAAACAACTTCTAACCCTAATACCTCAGAACATCACTTTATGTAGTCACAGTTTGAGGGAGGTGATGTTCTGAAGTAGGACTGTGAAGCTCTAAGGTCCCAGTTCTGCTGGATGGGAATAAGATTGTGAGCCTGAGGTTGAAGATAAGGATATAATGTGAAATTTAAACACACACACACACACAAAACTGAGAATGCACCCAGTTTGACACTCAGATACCAGCACACAGAGATGTGGAGGCTTATGCTAGGGTGGGAAGATGACAATCATGGCTGGTAATTTTGCTCTTATCTTTGTCTCCCAAACTGCTTTAGTATACTGAGGGGAAGTCCTGACGTGACTAAGTCGATGCCCTTTGACAATGATAAAGATTGATGTTAAGCAGGATGGAGGCTGGGATCAAATTAGTGTATAACATTTTGCTCCTGAGGTTTACCTTATGGAATTCAAACCATTTGTAGGGTCTTTTAACTCTGCCATAAGGCTCCTAATGACAAAGAATTCCCTTTGCGTTCTTATTTGGCGCATGTCATTATATGGGTTGAGAAGTAGGAACAGCTTCCCAGACACACTTTTTGAACAGAGAGGTAGAAGAGGTGGAAAAGGAGGGAGGGAGGATGGAAGGACCAGAGGGAGCATAGTAGGAATCAAGGAGGGAAAGAAATAACCAAGTAGCAGAAAGAGAGGGTGGCAACAAATGGGAGGGAAAAGGAAGTGAGAGGGAAGGGGAAGAAGAAGACAAGGTAAGAGGAGAGCTAGGTGCAGTGGAAGGACTGGAAGGAGGAATTGCTGGTGGTCCAATCAGAGGAGCAGCAGGTGGCAACTGAAGTTCAAGGAATCAGCCCACCAGGAGGCGAATCCCTGATGGGTGAATCTCAGATAGACAATATAGTGGTCTATTATTCTGTTTTAATAAACAAAGCTTTCCTGAAGGTCAATGCAAAGCTGCCACAGTAGTCAGCCATACAGGCCAGGCAGCGGTTACACACACCTTTAATCCCAGCAGCCACAGTAATTAGCCGTAGAAACTGGGCGGTGGTGGTGCTCACCTTTAATCCCAGCACTAGAGAGGAATAGAAAATGGGAGGAGACAGCTCCCAAGCTCAGTCTCTTTCTGAGAATTCATGAAGGCAGGGTCGCCATCTTGGGTTGAGGTAAAGGTAAAAGCTAGTGGCTGGCTGCTTTGCTTTTCTCATCTTCAAGTTGAACCTCAATATTTGTCTTTTCGTTTTTATTATTCATGCTACAGGACAAGGCCCCCTGAGGCCACAGAATCCAGAATGTCTTTTGCTTCTGCTGTACCTTCACGTGTTTGCTGCTGCCATCTTTGTCTGGTATCTGGAATGGTATGAACGGGTATGGGGAGAGCCCCAGTGTCTGTAATGTAGTGTGTTTATCACATGGAAACATTTCATTCTACTGGATTTCTTTACCTATAGATTACTATGAAGATGACTTCTCCCTAAGATGTACTGTCTAATTAATAATAATATTGTTAGTTTAGGGGCTGAGGAGATGGCTCAGTGGTTAGGAGCATTGCCTGCTCTTCTTAGGTCCTGAGTTCAATTCCTGGCAACCACATGGTGGCTCATAACCATCTGTAACGAGGTCTGGTGCCCTCTTCTGACCTGCAGACATAAACACAGACAAAATATTGTATACATAATAAATAAATATTAAAAAATAATAATATTGTTAGTTTAAATAGAGTTTTGATGATAAAAAAATAAAACAAGGAAGTATCATACAGAGCACGTGAGTTTCTATTGAGGAGCCATATAGACTATGGCTTAGGTTAATGACTAAGAAAACCAATTGAGCCAGGCAGTGGTGGCGCACGCCTTTAATCCCAGCACTCGGGAGGCAGAGACAGGCAGATCTTTGTGAGTTCGAGACCAGCCTGGTCTACCAGAGCTAGATCCAGGACAGGCTCCAAAACTACAGAGAAACCCTGTCTCGAAAAACCAAAAGAAAGAAAACCAATTGAGTCCCAGTAGCCGGGCTAACTTCAAATCTTAATGTTGGAAGGTATGTTCACAGGTTTCAGAATGCATCATAGCTGAAACAATACTTTGAAAATAACTTGAAGTTAGACTAAGATGTTTTTGCTAAATAGCTTTGAGGTGAAAAACCCAAGAAGACATTCAAAAATTTTAGAAAGGCACATAGCTGAGTGAGGAACTCTTTAAGGTCAGGGAACAAAAACAAAGCAGCCCAATTATCATTAGTTGTCTTACCTTTCTTGCTAGGATTGGTTGATGACCAAAGGTGATGATTAGTTCCTTGTGGCCATTTCTGTCCTCAATCTCCTGATATAAAAAACTATTGATGACTTTAAACCCTAAAGATTTAAAGTAGAGCTGACTGATTGGTTTTCATGTATAAAAGTTTAAGTTGGTGATATCTTTAAGATTCCTTATAAAGATACCTTTCAAAATAATAAAGAGATTAACTCTCTTTGTAATAGCAAAATGCAGCCTGCTAGTAAAAGAATACCTTGCTTTGCAACACTGTTATCTATAACAAGCTGCTTGGATATGAATGTATGTGGGTTCTTGGGATAATTTGTTTTTCATCTATAATACACAAAATGTTTAATCATGTTAAAAGGTATGGAAAACATGCTGTTTTTTATTTTTATTCATTTTAATCATTCATTTGAAAAATAGAATGTGACCACATTGTAATTTTTATATTGCTTAAAAGATTGTGCTGGGGCATATAAGCTGTAAGGGAAAAATAAAGGAAAAGGAAAACATCAAGAGAGACAGAGGGACATTTCTGGATAGAGATAATAAAAGAGAATATAGAACACGGAATAAAGAATGCAGAAGAAGAATAAATGAAGGAAACCATCAAGACTCCGTGGCTTCCCTTTGAGCCCTGTGCTGCTGGAGGCTAGTCCCCCAGGCAGCAAAAAGGAGAGATAGGAAAAGCAGAAGGGGGAAGGCAAGTGATTGAAAGGAAAAGGTAACTCAGGGACTGGAGACAAAGAATGGTGCTAGAAGCTCTGGTGGTTTTCTTTAATTTCCAGCTTGATATGATCTAGAATGATCAGGGAAAGGAGTGTCAATGAGGAAATTTCAAGATCAGATTGATGATGGTGGCTGTTAGGAAAAATCTTAAGACCAAGTGTTCATTTTTCCCGCATGAGCCTAAATAGCCTGTGGAAGTAGTCCTGACCCTTCCTGGGGAGGGGTCAGCATTTGGCGGGCTTTCCCAGAGGTGGAGGCTGCCCAAGGTGACTCCCAAGGGGACAGGACCTGAGATGGAGCTCTCCGCTCCATGGGCACCCCAAGGATGACTGCCAGGGGCTGGGGTGATGCCCCCAACTTAATATTACATTCCAGACTCTTTGGATATTGGGGTATTAGAGGGCTGGGGTCTCACTTTCAAACAGTGGCCTTGTCAGAGGAACAGCAGGATGTATGCCCACCAGGTGGAAACCTCCTGATGGATAATTCCCAGTTAGGCAAGGCCCCTAAGACCACAGACCTCGGAATGTCTTTTGCTTCTGCTCTGCTTTACATGTTTGCTGTTGCTATCTTTCTTCAGTATTTGGCATGGTTGAATTGGGTGTGGGGAGATTCCCCACTGCCTGTAACATAGTGACCTCATGGAAACATCCTGTTCAACCTGTGGACTCTCACTCAAGTCTCGGGATAACTCGACGCCCCAAGAACTCACGAGAGACCGTTCTTGCTGCAATCACATGAGGTTTATTGACAGGAACCAGTGCTGGGGCCGAGACTCATATCCCATGCAGGGGAGGCGTTCAACCCCGAGTAGCTGGAAGAAGGAGTATTTAAGGGAACAAATGAAACCACAACCCAAAGGGCGTCATTGGAAATTGCCGAAAATACCAGTGATAATCACAAGGGGATAACTCCCTGTTTCTCAAGATTATAATCTAACTTTATGGTCAGCTAGTTCATGGAACAGAGTCACTGAACCGGCTAACCTAGATTTTTGGTTCTTCTCTCCCTGCTAGATTTTTGGTTCTATTTTTCCTGCTAGAGGGGTCTGGATTTATCCAGGCCTTTCATCTCCCCACTTCTTCTAGTACCTAGTTCTAATCATAGAACTAGATTTCAGTATCTTCTTGACCTTGTAAAGCGCTATATTGGTGGCGTAACATCAAAATCTGAACAGTACTTATTCTTTCTCTAATAAAGGTAATTAGTTTATTTAATACGCATGGACCAATAATCAGTAGCAGAAGCAAAATTAGGAATGGTCCCATAAGGGAGGATATCAGAGTAATCATCCAAGGAGATCTATTAAACCAGCTCTCAAACCATTCCTGATGCCCTTCTCTGTCTCTTTGTCTTTTGTCTAACCTTTCTCTAAGTTTACTCATGGAGTCTTTAATTACTCCTGAATGGTCCACATAGAAACAGCATTCTTCTCTGAAAGCAGCGCATAATCCTCCATCTTTTAAGAATAACAAATCTAATCCCTTTCTATTCTGTAAGACCACTCTCTGAGAGGGAAGTCAATGACTTTTCGAGTTTGGAAATAGATTGTTCTAGAGCCCTCAAATCTTCATCCATGGTTATTCTTAATTCATTAAAGTACTGAGGGGCCTGTATTAGGGCAGCAGTACCTGTCCCAACACTGGCAGCTACCCCGAGGCCCAGAATTGCTGCTAGTGTCAGAGAAATAGGTTCTCATCGAAAGTGAGTGGGCGCTTGTCAAACTCATCTTCAAGCATTTTAGCTGGATGATAAAAGACCCTGGGTACCAGTTGTACAAGCACACAGTAATCTTTGGCGTCATTAAAACCTGATGTCAATACCCAAGGTGTCAGGCCTGTACTACAAGCCTACCATTTATCTAAACTGGGAATCAAGTACCTGGTGTCAGGAGTCTTAGGGTTCTTAAGAGTCTCATTACATAACCTCAGTAAGAGTCAGCCTATGGTTAGTCCCCCAAACACAAGCATCCTGACTGGTGGTGTTAAAGGCCCTGGATACTGCAATTTGGGTAGTTCAGGAGCTCACTTCACGTGGGAGGCATGGATCTAGGCAGAGAGGCATACTTTTTTTTTTTTTTTAGAATTCTTTTTTTATATATAATTTATTTATTATGTATACAACATTCCTTCCATGTATGCTTGCATGCCAGAAGAGGGCACCAGACCTCATTACAGATGGCTGTGAGCCACCATGTGGTTGCTGGGAATTGAACTCAGGACCTCTGGAAGAGCAGTCAGTGCTCTTAACCTCTGAGCCATCTCTCCAGCCCGAGAGGCATACTTCTTTCAGTTGTTCCCAGATCTGGCATCTCACCACTTCAAGGGCCTTTAGGTGGGCAAATAAAGGTCTAGAAAGAATAGCATCAGGATTATACACTCCACCCTACTCAGTAAGCGGTGGCGTTCCCCCACATAGGATCTCATAAGGGGATATAAGGATCTCATAAGTTTAAATCGTCCTGGGGTGTTCTGAACCCGGAACAGAGCAAAGGGAAGGAGGGCTGTCCAGTCATTCCCACTGATCTCTAGAGCCAGTTTTGTCAAGATCTCTTTTAGGGTTCTATTCATCCTTTCTACCTGACCTGAGCTCTGGGGTCAGTAAGCACAATGTAATTTCCAATTGATCCCTAGTTGGCTGGCCAGTCCCTGACTTACGTGGGCAACAAAGGCAGGTCCATTATCAGCCTCGATTACCTTGGGTATCCCAAACCTTGGGAAGATTTCTTCTATGATCTTCTTAGCCACCACATTGGCCGTCTCAGTCCTGGTAGGAAAAGCTGCTCTGCCATCTGATTTCCTTTAGCCATAGCATCTCGAGCTTTTTGGTGTCCTGGACAATGTATGATGGCTACCTTCTTTGGCAAATGTGTGGCCTCGAGGAGGCTCAAAATTTATGTCTTTTCCTGGAGATGTCCACAGTCCTCTTTGTTTGTATATTGCTCCATGTATATGGGCAGTGGCGAAAGCATACCTGCTGTCAGTATAGATGTTGATAGACTTTCCCTCTGCCATCCGTAGAGCTTGTATCAAAGCCACAAGTTCGGCTTTCTGGGCCGACGTCCCTTCAGGGAGGCTACTGGCCCAGATCACTTGCTTTCCATCCATCACTGCTCCCCCGTCTTCCACTTACCTTCAACCATGAAACTGCTGCCATCCGTATACCAGCTCGAACTCCCAGGCTAAGGCTGACTTTAGGCCTCAGAGGACAACCAAAAGAAACCTCCCAGATGGTGTTAGCCGACTGCAGAACCAGCTAAGGGTGGTCTACTGCAAGGGGGAAGAAACGGGATTAAGACAGCAGAGCAATACTTGGATCCAAGGGGAATGGATCGTTACTAAGATTATTATAATTGCAACCCATTTCCACCATGAAAAACCAAGTTCCAAAGCTCTTCCCTCAAGGAAGAGTAGTGTCCAACACGGTTGGAATCCAATTCTGTAGACTCGACTAAGGAGAGTAGCAGAACTAGCAACAACATTCAACGGGATCAAATGATGTTCTCTAGTTCACAGATGACCACACTAGTGGAAAACACTTCTGGCCCAAAGGTGTTATAACATAGGTAAATTAGCAAGTGATTTAGAGTCTTATCTTGGGTATAAACAGGCTGAACAAAAGGCTGGCCAGAGCTAGACAGTGATGCATGGCTTTTTAAGAAACAAGGAACAAACAATGAAAAGTTGTATGAACCATGAACCTGCTCATTTGAGCAAGTATTTAAGGTCACTGACCTGCCCAAGCGCTTTCCTCAAGACATCTCCTCTCAAAAAAAAAAAAAAAAAAAGACATCTCCTCTCCAAGGCTCAACCATTGCTACTATCACTGACTATATAAATCAGAGGTCTGGAACATGAACAGGTAGAATAGGGATTTTTTTTCTACATATGTGTAGAAGATACACTCAGTATCTTCTAAGAATGGAGTTGCAGTTCAAAAGATTATTGGTCACTCTGCGTCTTGAATCCTAAAGGACAGGCGTGTGCATCCTAGGTCTGTGGAGAGCTGAACAAAGGTGACTCTCCTGGGTTTGTCCCTCTGGAGAAAAGCTGGTGGAGACTGTCATTATCCTGTGTGGATGCCCTAGTGGAACCCAGTTTCCTGCTAAGCCACATATAGGCAACAGTCGACCTTCCTGGTCAGAGCAAGCATGTTTCCGAAGGTTCCAGTTAGCTGAAGGAGGGGCTAAGACTGACCCAAGCCTCACGGCTCATTTCTTCAGAAGGTGCTGTGTGGGTTGCTCAAAATTTTAGATTCTTCCAGCAACCTAGTCCCAAGCAGAATAATCTGATGCTGTATTTGAGCTCTGGTTAGACACTGAATTGACAATCTGCGTTTGAGTATAGGCTAGAAATATCAGATGACAGGTGAAGCTCCTCTTGACAGGTCAAAGATCAGCACAATAGAAAAAGCAGTTTTCAGTGCCTTCTGGGGGCTTATTCCCGTCAAAAAGCTCCTCCTGCAAAGCAGAGAAGGAACCTGCAGGTTTCTCTCTTTCCCTCTCTCCCTCCCCTCCCCACCCCCTGATGCTGGGGATCTAGCTTAGGGCCCAAAGCACACAGGCCAGCACTCTATGCCTGGGCAGCACACCACTCCCCGAGGCAGTTCCTTTGACTCTTCATCTGTTCAAGAAATCCTCACCTTGGGTGAGATTTCTGACTCTGCTCCATCTCTGTCTTGAGCTCTCCTGCGCACAGGACCAGGAACTGGGTCAGCTGTTGTTGGGGAAATGGCATTGCTCAAAACCTTTTCACTCTTGTATTGAACAACTTTGTGTAGAAATTAGCCCTGGGCCCTGCAAGGAAAGAGGAATTAGGTCATGCAGATACCTGTCTTCTGAAAGAGATACTCAAATAACTAGAAAGATACCACTGACACCTAAATAACAATATAGGACAGGATACAGGAGTAGCAAAAGTGATGAGTGTCAGGTGAGTCTGGGGACACTTCATTCGAGGAACATTCGGAGTTTATGAACACAAAGGCTAATCAAAGCTGGGGTAGTTGCCTTTAATCCCAGAACTTGGAATGCAGGAGCAGGTAAAGCTCTATGAGTCTGAAGCCAGCCAGGCCAGGTAGGGCTATGTAGTGATTCCTTGTCTCAAAACAAAACAAAACACATACACACAACAACAACACCCCTCTTCCCTGCCCCCTCCCCCAAAAAAAGAAAGAAAGGAAGGAAGGAAGGAAGGAAGGAAGGAAGGAAGGAAGGAAGGAAGGAAGAAAGGAAGGAATAAGAAAAGCTTGTCAAGAGGCAGAAACAGAGGGAAACCAGAGGAGGTACAGGAGAGGGGCAAAGCTGACTGTGGCGTCATGCTAGTGTGAAAGTTTTAAAACTGGATCAGAATGAACTGGAGGCCTCTCAAACAAACACTTGGACAGCTAAGCTGAGGGCTGTGACTCTGGACAATTATCTTGGAAAACATCTATGCAGTTGTAACCACCCTGGCAAGAAAGGAGATGGTCTAAAGAGAGACGCTCGTGCCCTCTTCTTCAGCTATCTGACTATAAAATAATTAACCTCCAAAGAGCTAAATTTCCCTATAAATTCCATGCTGGGGGAAGGGAAAGGCTGAAGATAGAGTGCCAGGGTAGAAATCTGCCTCCCAGGAAGAGACTTCACACAGACCTGAGGACTTCTTGGTCCTCCTTTCAGGAGAGACTGGAGCTGAGACAATGATAGCTGGTGATGGGTAGTACCACATCTTGACCAGGGCTAGTTGTTATGGATATTTCTTGCCTTCTAGTTAACCTTAAGTTTCATGTTTCTAACGTGAGTATAGACTTGGGGGGAGGCCACTGAACCTCTTTTTTCTCCTTAATGTGGCCATGCTAGATATATGTCCTCTGCTTTTCACCATTATTTGTCTTTGGTTGCTCTTCCAGGGGACAGGGGGCCCAAGCCTTGCCTTTTGGAACTGCCAGAGTCCAGACTTTTATCATAAAACATCCAGTAACACAATGACAATATAGTCACCAGTATAGGTGTCTGCTCAGGGATACTGCAGAGAAGAACTGTAAGCAGTTGATAAAGTCCAGCTACAAAGTCAGTGTCATTCCCCTGTCCCACTAGGATGTCATTTCCACAAGCAAAAGTACTTTTCACTCTGATTTTTCAGTATCCTCATGAGGCACCTCTTACCCAACCGGCCTCAGACGGGTGGCAAGCCCTTCGTCTCTGTCAACCACCCACGCCTGCATCCTGCGACTTTCTCCACTACCCCTCTTTGCAAGCCTAGCAACTTGCACAAGATTCTTCTGGCTTGGGGAAGGGGGCTGCTTGTGTCTGGCTCCCTACCTCCCTTCTTCATACACACGTCAACACACAGGGATGGGGCCTCTGAACAGCAGTCACAGCTCCAGGATCAGTCAAGTGGGAGGAAGAGGGGAAGAGTGGGGAGGGCGAAGAAGAGGGGGACTAGGAGGGAATGAAAGAAAGGGGCAAAAGGAGAGAGGAAAGGAGAACCCGAGGGCAGAAAGGAAGGATTGTCTCTGTGTATTCTACCTAGTAACAGATGACAGCTAGACACAGGAATACTATTGGCTGATGACTCGTGGCCGACCAATTCCAGGGTCTAAACCACTCAATGGAAATTGTGAGACTTGCACACGGAGTGGGTCCGCCGAGGTCTGTTGTGAGTCCCCGTACTTTGAGACTAATGGAGAGCAGAGAATTCTTTCCTCTCTTCTATAGCAGTTTCTTCTCTGGTGGTGACTGTGCCCACCAGCGGGCTGGGCAGAGGAAAAAAGGCACGATAATCGGTATCTGAGGGTCAGAGAAGAAAAAAAAAAAAAACAAAACTCAGAGGTTAATTCTAGAAGGTAGGGAAGTGGGTGGGGGCGCTCCGAGACTTGTCAGGGGCTGTAGGAGATGGGGGTGGGGGTTTCGTGCTGTGAACGAAATGCCGAACACCTGGGGGAAGGGCGGTCTCATCTACCTAGCTTTACCTGGGGTTCACAAGGAGGTGAAAAGAGGACAAGGAAGGGGAGGGGAAGAAAGGGAAGGAGGCTAGAGAAGGAGAGGGGGAGGAAGGAGAATGGAGAGGAACGTGGTGGATAATTTAAGAGAAAGAGCCTGAGGAACAGGAAGAGGAGGAAAGGGGGGGAAGAGAGGAGGAGGCGAGAAGGCCAAAGAAGAGAGGAAAAGGAGGGGGGGGATATCAAATGACTGCTGAAGAAACTGGACTCTGAAAAGACAACTGAGCCTAAGACAGCAGAAAGCTGCCTGCCTGCTGTTTATGTTGTTTAATAGAATGTTTAGTGAACCCACCCATCAAGCTAGGAAGGAGTCTGTCCATCTAAGGCAGAAGTTGAAATGCTTATGAGGCCAGCATAGGGACAAAGGGTACAATTGACATGAGAACTGTGGGTAATTTCTCCTCTGTGCTTCTAGGTTTCCTGTCCACACTTGATCTAGGTGACCTTGTCCTAAAGACCTATGGAGCCCGCTACTTCCCTGCATTCTTGCCTGCTAGCCTCCTTTCTCTTCTTCCTGGTCCTCAGTCTGTTTGTGCTGGTTTCAGGTAAGGCCATATAGGCTTTTTGCTCCTGTCACCTTTTGAGAAAGCAATGCCCACAGTTCTCCTGACAGACAGAGCTAGGAGGACCGGAGCTGTGCTGGCTCACCCTTCTATTCTGAATGTACACCCCGGATTTTCCCAATCTTGCAGCAAGAGCCTCAAAGGAGACCTGTAAATACTCCCATAAAATTTCAAGTGCCAACATTCAAGAGTTAAAAACAGATGAAGTAGATTTTAATAATAGCCTTTGTTTAACTCCAAATCATCAAATACTAATATTTAAATGCTTACCTTGCCAGGTATGGTGGTGCACGCCTATAAACTTGGGCAACCGAAATAAGACTGCCAAGAGTTCAAGGCCAGCCAGGGGTTCATAATAAGACGCTGCCTCATAAAACAAAACAAGGGGGCTGGGAATGTGGCTCAGTTGGTAGAGTGCTTGCCTAACATGCACATGAACCCTGGGTCTGTGCCACATGCACAAGAACAAGTCCTTCTGAGCACTGGGTCTCAATACTCTGTTCATGTGGGTTCAGGTTTGTCGGTTTTATTTTGCTTTTCTTCATGGTGGACTTGCTATATAGCTAAAGATGACTTTGAAGAGCTGATCCTCTGGCCTCCATCTCCGGAGTGTTGGGATCATGGGTGTGCATTACACACAACTCAGTATTTGGTTACTGAAGTATTGGCAGCATCATTGGGTTGTTCCAAGAGACGCTGCTCACCAGCCACAACTACCAGCCCATCTAGGAAGCCTCCATGGCCTTGAAAAGAACTTGTCTAAACCTTTTCAGTTGTCTAACCCTTTTAGTTCTCCAGGCCACTCTAGATGAAGAATTTCCAGGGCCACATGGTAAATGACCTGGAAGTATCTGTTCTAGTTTGATTTCTGTTGCCCCCACAGAAAGCAGCACAGGAAATAAAAAGGTTTAATTGGGTACAAATGCAGACCACAGTTCTTCGCTGAGGGAAGTCATGAAAGGAATTGAAGGCAGAACTCTTTGCTATTCCATACATCACTGCCTCCAACCAAGGAACTTACTTCAATGCCAAAGAAGTGCAGGATGGGCCGTGGACAATGCTGCTGACTGGCTGGCATCAAGATTACCTGCCTAGGGCATGGTGTGGGCAGGCCCCTCCTACATTAATTAGCAATTGAGACAATCTCCCATAAAGATAACTACAGACCAATCTGACCTAAGCAATTTCTCAGCTGAGATTCTCTTCCAAGATAATTTGAGGTTGTGTCAAGTTGACAGTTAAAACTAACCAGGCTAGTGTCCAAAGCACAGCTTGAGTGCTGTGAGTACACACACATGTTTATTTTGTATGACACTGACACAAAACTGTCACTACAAAGTTCACACTTGAGAACCACAGAAACAAAACAGACAACGTCAAAAACAAACCTCATGTTTAAATAAGTTTACCATTTTGTATTGTGTTGAATTTATAGCTATCCGGGGCCATAGCTTGAACACTCCTAAAACCCTAGAATGCCACTTGAGTACGTTGGATATTTAATGGCTGGAGTTCCTGTCTGATTGTCCTCCTTTGTTGAATAGCCCAATTTACTGTTGTGGGGCCAGCCGAGCCCATCCTGGCCGTGGTGGGAGAAAATACCACACTGCACTGCTGCCTGTCTCCAGAGAGAAATGCCAAAGGCATGGAGGTGCGGTGGTTTCGGTGGCATTTCTCCCCTGCAGTGCTGGTGTACAAAGGCCGTCGAGAGAGAACAGAGGAGCAGATGGCGGCATATCGAGGAAGAACCACCTTCGTGAGCACAGACATCAGCAAAGGAAGAGTGGCGCTCGTTATCCACAATGTCACAGCCTATGACAATGGCATGTACAGCTGTTACTTCCAGCAAGGCAGGTCCTATGATCAGGCCACCATGAGGCTCCTGGTGGCAAGTGAGTCACTCCACTTTCCTCTGTTGGCTTTTCCTACTGTGACCTTTGGGGGAAACTGCTCTCTTGGATTCAGAATCATCACAGACTAGCACATTTCTTGCCTGTGATCCCTTTTATACAGGGAGAGTTGTTTCTTGTGTCCACCTGAGTGAGCTCTGTTAAGCTGTAACCATTGCTTCTAGAGTGACAGAAGAAAATGTGCAAGGATACCTGAGATAAACAAGCATTGCCCAGAAAAAAATCACAATGGACATTTCACAGGTTAATATTAATTGTATAGCCCAGGCCAGGCTGAAACTCACTTTGTTGCTGATAATGACCTTGAACTTCTGATCTTTCTACCTCCCTACCTAGTGCTGAGATTGTAACCTGTATCACCATCATCCTCATCCCCAGCTAATCTTGCCTTTCTTCCATTTCTTCCAATAGCAACTGTAGAGAAAGCAACTGACTTGTGATGAGAGCAAATGTTAAACACAGCAGTAAAATTACGTACTAGGACTGTCGACACCAGAGAGGCATTGAGTGAGAGTTCTACCTGGAACAATTTGCAAAGATTCAGAATGGAAGTGGCAATTAAACTGGGTGTGCTGGGCAAGGAGCCATGGTTTTTTTAGTATCACACAATATTAAAGGAGGAAGGTTTCCTGACCCTTATATCCTGATTTTGTTCACAACAGAACTGCAGGGTTAGTTGGTGGTACTTGTAGGTTCCAGGAACCCCTATTCTTTCCTGTAAGCATGCTTCACTGCCCTGCCCTGCTCTGATTAAGTCATTATAGAATATTTAACTTAATAGTGTGTGTGTGTGGTGTGTGTGTTTTGTATGTGTGCACATGCATGTGTGTTTGTGATAAATGCACATGTGCATATATATGTGACTTCTTGCATGTGTGAGTGTTGGTTTTTTGATAAAGGGTTTCTCTGTGTAACAGTCCTGGCTATTCTGGCTCTTGTAGAACAGGCTGGCCTCAAACTCACAGAGATCTGCCTGCCTCTGCCTCCTGAGTGCTGAGATTAAAGGCGCCACAACCGCCCAGCTCTGTGTGTGTGTGTGTGTGTGTGTGTGTGTGTGTGTGTATGTGTATATTCTTACTTGTGTTATGCTTGTAGTAGCCAAAGGTGTCTTTCTCAGTTACTTTCCAACTTATTTTCTGAGACAGGGTCTCTCACTGAACTTTGAGCTCTCTGTTCTGCTAGACCGGCTGGCCCCAGCATCTGCCTGTCTCCTCATTCCCTACCTCAGTACTGGGGTTATAGACATGTGTCCACCCAAACTTTTGTTTAGGTGCTGAGGATCCAAATTCAGGTTTTCACACTTTTGCAACAAGTGTTTTACCCAGTGAGCCAAATCCCCAGCACCCCTTAATTTTTTTTTAATTTCCTATTTTGTTTGTTGGGTGATTTCATCCTTAAGTCTGTTGTCTCTGAACTCTGTGGAATATTTTATAGAATTGTTTTTTCCAGATTGTCACATTTCATGTATGTATGTGTTGTTGTTGTTGTTGCTGTTGGACTTGTTGTCTGTTTGTTGTTCTGAGACAGGGTCTCTCAAATATAGCCCTGGCTGGTCAAATTATTTTGAATCTTATTCCATATCAAGTTTTATGAGTGAGACTGGACATCTATAGCTACTTTGTTTCCTTGGCAAAATCAAACTGAAGACCCACACATGATGGCAAACACCTGTTCCTGCTCCAGTGCTTGGGACTTGGAGACAAGAAGATCAGAAGTTCTAGATCATCCTCAACTACATATCTAATTCAAGGCTAGCTTGAGCTATATGAGATTTTTGTCTCAAAAACAAACAAAAGAAATTGAGTTGAATACTCTGGTATGGTAGCATATGCATGTAATTCCAGCACCCAAAAGCTGAGACAGGATTATTTTTGAGTTTGAGGCCAGCCTGAACTACACAATGAGGTCTGTCTCAAACAACAGCAACAACAAATATCATCAAATAGAACACAAAGCACTGAATTTTACTGAGTGCTTGAATTTCCTTTCTTTGGTATAATTTACTGGGTGTGCTTGACAAAGAAACTATTTAATAAAAGTTTGTTGAACGTGCCTAAAGGGACAGACATGTCCCACCGCCACATATCCAAACCTTCACTCTGCCTTATGTTCTCTCCGGCTGAAGGCTTCCAGGATACTCTTCTGATGACATACACTGAGCAGATGATACTGTTTTGACTACCTCAGATGCATTCCTATCTCCCTAATAGGTGAATTTGGGGGTGCACTTTACAGATTGTCTCCCTGAGTTAGTCCCTAGGAGCTAAACACTGCTGAATGTCAAGAGTCGGCTTTGTGGGAACACTTTACCCATTCTTCAAAGGCAGCAGGTGTTGCGGTTAGCACACAGCTGCAGGCCATTGCCTTCTTTCTGCTTGGTCATGAGAGAGTGAAAGGACAGTGTCTTAAAGTAAGAAAGTTTTATAAGATTGTGGCATCCTGACAAATTCTTATTCTAAAATGTTCACAAGGCCAAAGCAACTGAGGAATTTCCCACAGAGCACAAAGTGAAGTTCTAAGTTGGCCTTTTTAGGCTGGACAGAAGATACCTACTTAGAAGTCAGACGATTCGAGTCTCTGGCAGAATCAGTGAAACAACAAGCCTTTAAGGAGACAGTATAGATATATACGCCATGATGAGCCTTGGAGCTAGAGCACAATGGTAAATGTGAGAATCCTTTGCTCTTAGCTTCCAGCACATTTGGCACATTGGTCCCTTCTCTAACATCAATGCCTTTCTTTCTACTCATTTTTTCTTTCTTCCTTCCTGATTCATCTTCCCTCCATCTTTTGGCTGCATATTCATTACCCTTAGGTCCAGCCAGTTTGAACTTCCCTTTCCTTGGCTTCTATCATTAAGACCAGACCGCTTAAAATACACACACTGAAATACTATTGCTTATTTTATGATGCTAAGGATCAAACACAAGCCCCTGCTATGCCAGACACACACTCTTCTACTGAGCTACATCCCTACCCATACCTACATACCCACCAGCCATTCTTTTTGCTTTTTTGAGACAAGGTATCACTGTGTAGCCTTGGCTGTTCTGGAACTTACTATGTAGACCAGGCTGGCCTCCAACTCATAGAGATCTTCCTATTTCTGCCTTCCTAGTGCTGGGACTAAACCAACCACTCTTTTAGCTGAGCTCTGGTGTTTCCTTCTAGGCCTGGGCTCTAAGCCCCTCATTAACATGAAGACCCTTGAGGATGGGATCATCTTGCTGGAATGCACATCTGAAGGGTGGTACCCAGAGCCCCAAGCTGTGTGGCGAGACCCCTATTATGAAGTCGTGCCTGCCCTGGAGGAAGAATATATAGCTGACAGAGGAGGCCTCTTCACGGTCACCATGAATGTGATCATCAGAGACTGTTCTGTGAGGAACATGACCTGCTCTGTTAACAACACCCTGCTCAACCAGGAGATGGAGAGTGTGGTTCTCATTCCAGGTTAGTCTGCTGCTCTCTGGAGATATATCTGGAAAAGGTAGGCTCCTCTGCAAATAGATTGATATCTGGAGTAGTGATGGAAGACTAGAGGATGGTCTGAGGAAGGATCTTTGGCTCTGCAGAGCTGGAGGCTGGAGCTGAACTGAGGCCACATCCCTTGACACAAGAAAAAAATCAATTAGTCGCAAACATGTGAATGAGTAGTGATCAACAGTGATAGAAGAGAGAGGGACAGTTGTTACGTTGCTTCATCCTGTAACCCCATATTTGGGAGGGCAGGAGAACAGACTGGGTCTTACTACTGAAACTTGACTACACTTGAATTTGTGATCCTCCTCCCTGTCCCTCCCTAGTATTGGGATTTCAGTATGGGCCACCACGCCCAGCACATTGGAGGCTTTTAATGTATAATAAACTAGATCTCTGTCCCTCAGTTGAGAAGAAACTGTATGCAGCAAGGGCAGAGCAAGGAGGAAGCCATTGCCAGGTCCTGGGCCAGAATGCTGGAGGCCTCTGGAAGGTGACAGCTGTAGAGATTTAGCAGATTGCCAACCTTGGCATTCATCCATGGGATTCATCCATGGCAGTCCGGGGTGACTCTGCATTTTTTGTTTGTTGTTTTGTTTTTTTCAAGACAAGGCTTCTCTGTGTAGCTTTGGAGACTGTCCTGGAACTCACTATGTAGACCAGCCTGGCCTCGAACTCACAGAGATCTGCCTGCTGAGTGCTAGGATTTAAAGCATGTGCCACCACTGCCCAGCGACCCTGCATTTTTTCTCCTGCAAAGTCAGAGGTCAGCCAGTAAAAAGCCATCATCTTTCTTCCATCTTCATTTCTGAGGGAGAATCCCCAGGTCTGGGACCTGAGGGTGCTCTCCAGATAAACTTCCTCCAAGGAGCACACTTAGTTCTGGTGTCCTGTCTCTCACCACACAGCACTTCTCTGGCTCACTTTCCAGAATGCTTCGAGCCCAGCCTTCCTCTCTGGATGGTGGCCATGGCTGTCACTCTGCCTGTACTAATGTTGATCCTTCTCACGTCTGGAAGTATCTGCCTTGTCAAGAAGCACCACAAGAAAAAATCAATCCTGTCCGCTGAGAAAGAAGTTGAATATGAAGAAAAAGAAACTGCATGTAAGGATTTAGGGAAAAGAGAACTTAGAAGGTAAAAGAGTAGGACAGTCGAGTTCACAATTCTTCAGTTCAAGGCCAGCCTTAGCTACAAAATGAGTTCAAAGCCAGCCTAGACTACATAGAACCATGCCTTAAAAAAATGAAAAAAGAAGGAGGAAAAAGCAAAGAAAGGACACCACCCTTCTGCCAGGTAGAAGCTTGCACTAGATGGACACAAGAGGCACTAGGAGGGCTCAGAACTCTCATATCCTAATAATTAGGCTATTGGATCTTCCATTTCAAGCATTGCATCATTCACTTGGTTCCAAGCAGGACCATGTTACTGAACAAAAGCTAACAATAAAACAGTCCTAATATTGTCCACTCACCTGGTCCGTACCACTTCTGATTTCTGACAGTTCTCAGGTGTGGGTGTTTTATTAGTTAATATTTTCATTGTTGTGATAAAGTTATCTGACAGGGGCAGACAAGATGGTTCAGTAGGTAAAGGGACTTGCTGCCAAGCCTGACATCCTAGAGTAAAATACTCAGAACCCCCATAGTAGAAAGGAACCAGGTCCTGCAAGCTGTCCTCTGACCTCTACACCTGCAACATGGCACATGCACACACATACACACACACTCACACACATTTTAAATTTATGTGAATGAGTATTTTGCCTATATGTATTATGTGTACCAAATGAATGCCTGGTGCCAACAGAGGTGAGAAAAGGGCTTTGGATGGCCTGGTATTGGAGTTATGGATGTTTGTGAACCACTGTGTAGGTACTGGGAATGGAATCAGTCTTCTGCAAAAGCAACAAAGGCTCTTAATCACTAAACCATCTCTTCAGATCCTAAACATTTTTGTTTTTGTTCTGTTTTGGTTTCTGAGACAGGGTCATACTTACTATGTAGTTCTGGCTGTCTTAGAACTCACTATGTAAACCAAGCTGGCCTCAAACTCATAGAGATCCACCTGTCTTTACCTCGAGTGCTGGGATTAAAGGTGTGTGCCACTACAGCCAGCTTCCTAAACTAACTCCTCTCTCTCTCTCTCTCTCTCTCTCTCTTTCTCTCTCTCTCTCATTTATTGGAGGAGGATAGTGCACCATTGCCTTCATGTAGAAATCAGAGGACAATTTGTAAGAGTTCTTTCTTCATGGGTCTTGGGGATTAGACTCAGGCTTGGCAGTAAGTGCTCTCACTCTCTGAGCCACCATTATCAAACTCATTAACCTAACTTAGAAAATCTCTCAAGACAAACCTAGGTTTGTTTCTGTGGTGATTCTAAACCCCAAGGTCACAGTGGAGATTAACCCTGTCAGGTGGGAAAGAAGGGTTTAGCGCTTCTGGAAGAGCCAGTCCTGTATCATTTAAGACAAATCCAAATTCTCTCAGCTGCCTACTGAGGACATTACCTTGTTTCTTTTTCAGGGCAACTTCAGGAAGAATTACGTAAGTTTAAGCTTCCCTGAACTACTCTCTGCAGTGTGTGTTCTGCTGGCTTAGCCATGACCTCATGACATTCACCTCTCTGTCACTTGCAGGATGGCGGAGAACCCTCTTACATGCCGGTGAGTGCCTCTGGCATCCCCTTATATCTGGAGACTTCTCCCCACACTAAGGGAGGACATGAAGAAAGGACACAGGGCTCTGGAGTGGGGAGGAAGGGGGTTGAGTGCCTCCCTGGCTGGAGCCCAGGTCTGTCAGGGCAACAGCGCAGCTTTCAGTCCGCCCTGCCACTGGTTTCACACAGTCCCTCTGTTTTCCAAAGGAGATTCTGTGAGCACAGCAGAGGTTCGCATACAGAATAGCTCTCCCACAGCTCTCGAATCCTGAATTAATTAGAAAGAAGACCATTCTGTCTTGAGTATTAATTATCTGGGAGATAGTTAAAATGAGCAGATGGATCCCCTTGTGGGAAAAAGACAGTATACTTCCTGGTTCTGATCAGGTATACTAGGTGTCCAGAAATGCTTCCTGCTCCCAGGACAGAGTCAGTGAGTGAGGTGAGGGAGAGAGCCCAGAGCTTCGCCACCTTTTCTTCCCAAGCATTATTTCTTTCTTCGTGTGTCGTCACCAAGCATCAAAGAATACAGGCTCCACCAGATACCTTGACAGAAGGACTTTTGCTCCTTAAGGAGAAATTCAAATGCTGGGCGGTGGTGGCGCATGCCTTTAATCCCAGCACTCGGGAGACAGAAGCAGGCAGATCTCTGTGAGTTCGAAGCCAGCCTGGTCTACAAGAGCTAGTTCCAGGCCAGGCTCCAAAGATACAGAGAAACCCTGTCTCGAAAAAAAAAAAAAAAAAAAAAAAAAAAAGATAAAAAAGGAGAGAAAATCAAAAAAATTGAGACAGTCATACGTTGTTACAATCAGACATACCAACAAGAGGGAAGGAGGCTATCATTCGAACATGACAGGCAAAGTAGCCTGACTAGGCAAGATGGTTGGCAAATACTTCCTGTGCTCACAGCGGACACTACTATGAGCTTCAACCTAGCCGAAAATATTCCCCTTTTAAGTTTGCTGCACATACCTCTCAGCTTGGCTTTGGAGGACATTTGCTCTCCTTCTGTATTCTTTGGTGGGTACCCTTATCAGACATTTAAATCAGTTGTCATCTGGTTGAAGGGATGCAGAGACCAGTGAAGTGATCCTGTGCTAAGCCAGGACCCTGTGTAGTGAGACTCACTTTAATTCCTTAACTGACTCATCATTGGGGAGAGTGAGAGATTAAGCCTCTCTTGTTGGTCAAAGCCAAGTTAGATGGTTTCTACTAAGAGAATCCCAGAGATCTTATATTATGGTAGACACTGGGGCAGATCTGAGGATGCTGGAAGGGGAACCACTCACTTCAGCTCATTCGCTAAACTTTCTGGGTTTCTTGGAGCCCTGGTCTTCTCTACAGAAGACAGTGCTTCTGTACCTAAGAGAAAAAGGAGTTTCAGTGTGAGCTTCCTTGGATCAGAAAAGTCTTCTTTGAGAAGGCCACCACACAGAGGAATTCCACATTAGCTCCCAGGACCTCAGGGGGGACCACAAGTTGTACATATCCAGAAGTCTGAGATCTCAGCACTAAGCCTGAGCCTTTTTCTACAGCTGATGTGGTTCTGGATCCAGATACAGCTCATCCTGAGCTCTTCCTGTCAGATGACCAGAGAAGTGTAAGACGAGGTGCTTCGAGGCAGAGCGTGCCTGACAACCCTGAGAGATTTGACTGTCGACCGTGTGTCCTGGGCCGGGAGAGCTTCTCCTTAGGGAAGCATTACTGGGAGGTGGAGGTGGAAAACGTAATGGTGTGGGCCATTGGCGTTTGTAGAGACAATGTTGAAAGGAAAGGGGAAGCCCTGTTGGTTCCTCAGAATGGCTTCTGGACCCTGGAGATGTTTGGAAACCAGTACAGAGCCCTGTCCTCCCCAGAAACTATCATACCTCTGAAAGAGCGTCTTCACCGAGTGGCCATCTTCCTGGACTGTGAAGCTGGAGATGTTTCTTTCTACAACATGAGAGACAGATCACACATCTACACATGTCCCCCTGTGGCCTTTGCTGTACCCCTGAGACCTTTCTTTAGGCTTGGTTCTGATGATAGTGCTCTCTTCATCTGCCCAGCATTCACAGGGGCACAGGGAGTCACAATACCTGAGGGTGGGCTGATCCTATATAGGACAAAACCAGTTTCTCAGACCCATGGAAAAAAAGCCATAGCTCTTACCTCCTTCTGCACAGCACCATCAGGTGGAAAGCAGGCCCTATGTCCTTCCACTCACTGCGAGCATCTTCCAGCTGCCCCCTTCACACATACTTCAGGCCCATGGCCCAGTTCATTCCTTCAGTAGTTCATTTGCTTTTAACTAGGGGACCCAGTCTTACTGGACCACTGTTATCACACAGCTCTCTGAGAAGAAAGAAGTGCAAGAAAGGGAGGGGCAGAGAACTTGCAGCTTCAATGTACTGCACTGGCCACAATGGGCAAGGCAAATAGGCTACGTCGGGATGTAAGAAGGAGAGAATTTCAGAGGAAGGAGACAGAGAAATACAATTTGAGGACATAGATGAAAGAAATGGACCAGAGAGCTTAGGGTAGGCCTCATATGACCGCTATGGGGAGGGAAGAGCTAACGGTCCTTTGATATTCAAAGCTGAAGATTTTTATATCATGTAATAAAGATGCCTGGAGTGGGTATCTGCAGACCTACACGTGCAAGGAAAGAGTGAACCGTGATGATCTGGATATAAGCTGGCTCAGATGTCCCTACAGTAAACACTCAGTTCTGAGTCCTGTGTCCATGCTGAGGAAGAGTGGCTTGAGACCTGAGGTCCCTACTGAGTCCATATGGCTCAGGTTTACTAGGGACAGTAGCAATTCAAGCTTCTTAGGCTCAGGATGTTATCTTCCCTCTCCTCCTTATGCAAGATAGGGTCTCACTGTGTAGAGAACTCCCAGAAACCAGCCTGCCTCTACCTCCACAGTGCTGGGATTAAAGACATGCACAGCCATGCTCTGTTTATGATCTTATGATATATACAAATGATTAAACTCTTCTTTTGGGTTTATGCCTATTAAGATTTACTTTGTTTTTTTTTTTTTTTTTTTTTTTCTCTTGAGACACGGTCTTACTGTGTAGCACTGCTGTTGAAATCTTGACTCTCTCATCCCATCTTTTTTTGTTCTTGTTATCATTCTTTCAAGACAGGATCTCATTATGTATATCTGGCTGTCCTGGAACTCACTGTGTACTGTAGACTGGCCTTGAACTTACAGAGATCTGCAGCTGCCTCCTGAGTGCTGTAAATTAAAGGTGTGTTTCACTACACTGGGCTTCACCACATCTCTCCAGGGAATTATAGGTTTATGCAACCATGTATAACTAATGTCTTTTACTACTTTGGCACTTGAAGTTGAAAACAGAAAAACTATATTTATTAATTTACATTAAATTAATAAAAATTACCATAGATTTATATGAATAGTATACCTTATTTTAAAAGCGATTTCTATAATGGCTATTCCCCCCCCACTTTTCTTTACTTTTTTTTTTTCAACACAGGGTTTTGTTAGGAATTTTTTCCTAATGCGAGCTCTCTGCCAATGCAAATTCCCAATCAAGCCAAATCAAAACAAGCCAAATTAAGAAATATTCATGTTTAATGGGATTCCTGTGCTCTCGGGTGGCTGCGAATGTGACCACCAGGAAAAAGGAAAAGAGACCATGTGTTCCTCTTTCGGGAGTTCACTTAAGTACCCTGTGGGAGTACTGGCATGCTGGGATTTGGATTCCAGACCAATATAACTCTCAGGCCTGGGGGCTAGGAGAGATGTGAGGGGCTGGGGTCTATGCTCCCAACTTAACATTCCAGACTCTTTGGCTATAGGGATGACAGGAAATTGAAGTGATAGGCTCTCTAGGGAAAAGGGCATTGACTCAAGTCTGGCTACTTCCTGCAGGTATAGGGCGATGTGGGGAAGGTGAGAGCTAGGTGTTGGTGGATCCACGCTCAGCGAGAGGTGTGGCTGGAAAGACATCCCATGTACTGTCATCCTGGAGACGTCAGGCATCTGTTCCTTGGGGGAGGTGGGAAGGCAGGTATCTAGGAAGAAAACGTTGTTATTACCAAAGATGAGTGTGCCAGGATGAGGAGCAGGTTGGCCCTTCATTGTGGCATCCTGGAAAACCAGAGGGTGGAGGGTTCTGTCTGTTGGACAGACCAAGTGTCCTGAGTAGGTGCCCACTTGAGCTTGGAGAGATGATACCAGCATGGGTGTCCCAAGAGCTTGGCAGCCAAGGGGGTGGTGATGATTACCATGTGAGGTCCTGTCCATCAAGGTTCGAGAGACCTAGGAGTTAGCTGTTTGAGGAGTACTCTGTCCCCTGGGGAGAGCGGGGCAGGTTTAGGGGCATTAGGGTACACTGGTGTGGTGGCAGGACAACTGTCAGGGTGTGAACAGAGAAGGGACCTTAAAAGGGAGAGGTAGGGTAGGTACCCCACCAGTGGAGGAGTTTGAATCCGGAGGTGATGGTTAAGGAGAAAGGGCCTGCCATAAAGCATCTCAAAAGGGCTCAGGCCCGTATGGGGTGGCCCTGAGGCGAGTAAGGGCCATGGGAAGAAGGGAGGGCCAAGATAACCTGAGTTCAGTGGAGAGCTTGGTTAGTTGTTGTTTGATGAGTCCATTGGCCCTCTCCACCTTTCCCAAGGATTGTGGATGGTAGGGGGTGTGGAATTTTCAGGAGATGTTGAGAGCCTCTGACACGAGCTCCATGACCCTGAGCCACCAAATCTGCTGTTTCCCTGGAGACCGGAAACGCTTCTATCCATCCTGTAAAAGTGTCCACAGGTGTTAAGAGATAACGGAGGTTTTTTTTATGAGTAGGCATATGAGTGAAATCAACTTGCCAATCTTTGCCCGGTTGGTGTCTGCGAAGCTGGTGTAGACTGACCTATGTGGAGAGCCCTTTGTGGGTTGGCCTGGGCACACATCTGGCAGGAGGAGTGAACCTGTAAAATACAATCTCAGAGATGGGTGGGGTCAAAAATGGCTCCAAGAAGCGGAACAGAGCTTTGAGGAAGCGACTAAGGATAATTCCACCCAGGAAATGTGCTGGGCACGCAGGTATCACTAAGAAAGAATGAGAGAAAAAATTGTCCTGCAAGAATGCAGGGCAGTGGCAAAGTTTTAAGTGGGGAGGAACGGGTCCCGTCTACCCCCATAACTGAAATTGGTGAACATAAGGCTCGAGTGAGAATAAAGTAATGGACTTACCTGCTACCTGCAGCTTTACCTTAGGTTTGAAAAGGGTTACAGGATAAACCAAGTCTGGGCAGCGTCAATCCTCTGCAAGGCTGAGAAGTTTGAAGGCTGGCACAGTTTCACTTGCCGATGTTGGTAAGGCTGGACCTCCGTGGCGTGGCATAGAGGACAAGCCCGCGCAGGAGCATTGTGATTTCCAGTGTCCAGGTTGTTGGCAGATAGGGCACAACCTCGGAGGAGGCGCAGTACAATACTGTGCCACGTGACCATTTAGGCCACACTTGAAACAGCTTGCCTGTGAGGTTGACTTAGGTTTGGCTCTATCAGGGTTTGTTTCCCTTCCTGCGACCTTAGGGCAGCTGCTAGCTAAGGCCAGGGCTTTGTCTGTCGGGAAGACTCAGCTTCTCAGGCATTAAAACTTTTTTTTTTAAAGATTTATTATGTATACAACATTCTGCCTCCATGTATGCTGCAGGCCAGAAGACGGCACCAGACCTCATTATAGATGACTGTGAGCCACCATGTGGTTGCTGGGAATCGAACTCAGGACCTCTTAACCACTGAGCCATCTCTCCAGCCCCCTCAGGGCATTAAAACTTTAAAGGCCATTTTCATCAATTCCCGTATAGGGGTTTGGGGACCCTCCTCAACCTTTCTTAACTCTTTCCTAATATCTGGTGCTGACTGAGAAATAAAATGGGTAAACAGAAGGATTAGTAGAAAAGGAACTTAGCCGCTTTTCTGGAAGAGAAAAGGGAACATGGGGAGGATTGGGAGGGCCTAGCCCAGTATGAAGAGGGGGTCAGAGGGTAGGGAGATGAGGTAGGAGGGGGAGGGGAAGTTGGGTAAGGTGGAAGTTGACCTTGAACCAAGGGAGGGGGTAGACAGGAAAGGAGAGGAATGTGAAGAATGTTACTCCACAGGAGGGGGTAGGGTAGTACGGGCTTGAGGGAGTGGGGGAGGGGCCAGTGCCTCTGGCAGCGAGACACTGGCTACTAAGGGAGGGGCAAGAGCGTAGAGCCCAAAAAAAAAAAAAAAAAAAAAAAAAAAAAAAAAAAAAAAAAAAAAACCAATGGACATATATAAGCTCTGTCCATTTGTCTTTACAGCAGCAAAAAATTTTAAGGTCCCAGAGGACGGTTGAGGCCAAATCTTAGTGCATAGGGAAATTAACCATTTGGGACAGATTGTATCAGACAGGCTCAATTTAAAAAGATTTTGTAAGAGGCATCCCAGGGGCAACAGCGGATCTGGCTTTGAACTGTAAGTGCTCATTTTAAAGTCTATGCCCAACCAAGTGGCCTAAGTCTCTTACAATACGTCTGCTAAAATAGCTCTCAGACCCAACAGGGTTGTGGAAATTGAGTGCTTTGCGTCCCAAAACAAACAAATCCCACCTCAGCCAAATATGGTCTTGCTGGTCTGGTCGCTGCTGAGATCAAACCTTTCGTGGGAGCTCGCTGCTTCAACAAGAGTCCGATAATTGACAAAAATAAGTACAAATGGGTCCCGCCAAACCCCTATAGCATAGGCAAAAAAAAAAAAAAAGGACTCACCAAGACACAGCCCCTGTAGCCCAGGAGCTGGTTTTAGGGCAGTGTGGCGAGCTCATATTGTAGACTAGGGGCCTAGGGCCGCGTGGAAAGGTCTGCCCTACCCGGTGGGGCCTCCTGATGTTAGGAATTTTTCTAACTCTCTGCCAACACAAAATCCCAATGAAGCCAAATGAAAACAAGCCAAATTAAGAAATATCCAGGTTTATTGAGATTCCTGTGCTCTCGGGTTGCCCCGAAGGGGAACCAGGAGGCCACGAATGAGACCACCAGGAGGAAGGAAAAGAGACCACGTGTTCCTCTTTTGGGCGTTCACTTAAGTACCCTGTGGGAGTGGCATGCTGGGATTTGGAGTCCAGACCAATACAACTCTCAGGCCTGGGGGCTAAGATAGATGCGAGAGGCTGGGGTCTACACTCCCAACTTAACAGATTTCTCTACGTACCCCTCCCTGTCTGTCTTGAAACTTGCCCAGGCCTTGAACTCAGAGAACCGTGCACCTCTTCCTCCTGATTGCTGGGATTTGCATCCCAAGAGAAAAGAGATTGGTGCTGCTCTAAGAAGCATCACGTGGAAGAGCCCTGCTAGTGCTACAGCTCTAGAGTAGGCCAGGAGGTGGGGCTTCCTAGCTCTCCACTGAGGCCTGAGGCTAAACTCTGAGGCACCAGTTTGCTAGCGTTGTTGCTCTAAGCACTATGATCAAAAGCATTTTGGGAGATCGGGATTTCTTTCATCTCACACTTCCCCATTACAGTTCATCATTGTAGAAGAAAGACAGTCACGGATTTTTGCATTTTGCAAACATGAGTCAGGAGATCAGGGAGGCAGGTTACAGCAGAGATGTAGTCCCTGCTATAGGTTTCAGGTGCTATGTGATCATGTTCTTTAAAACAAACAAACCAATAAAACTACCTTTCAGTCATCAATCAAACAACTACTTTGATTGACCAAATAAGATTGTGTTAGTCTTTCTCAGAGAGAGTATCTTTGACGTGTTGGCAGTTTCCAGATCCCTTCTTCCAGATCAACTTTAATTTGGTCAGAGAAGACAACTACTGGCTTCTTCCTTAAGAAACTCCAACTTAAAAGATCAAAATGGCTGACAAGAGGCAAGTGAGGTTGGGCTGGGCATATGTGTGTTGGGGGCTGGCAGCCTATCTGGTGGGCCTGGGGCAGTCAGCCAAGGGCAGAGGGCTTGCTTAGAAGGCTGCAGGAAATGCACTGTGCAGACCCACGGGTCCAAGGAGTCCTGGAAAGCAGCCTGGTCCACAGATCTGTCAGCTCTAAGTTGTTCAGATCTGGTCATGACAGAAAAGAGCTAAAGGAGCTAAAATGCCTCGGGGTTCTATAGAAAGTATCGCAAAAAGGCTTTAAAGAACTGTCTTAAGCATGTCAACATCTGTTGTAAAATAGTCTTAATATTTTTATTACATCATAACTTATTTTGTGTGTGCTGGGGTGGATGGAGGTGGATCTGTAGTATAGCATTCTCCAAGAATGGACATCTTGGAGATATGTAAAGGCCCACAGGTACTAAGTTTGACACCTTCCTGAAGATCTTGCTGTATTTGGGGGCTGTGTGAGTGAGTGTTCCACCAAATTGATGAACTAACATGTAATCTTGAAAAAATGTACAGGAAAGTGAGTGTGGTCGGCTTGAATCCATTAATATTAAACTCAACTCGCCATTAATGTGTGGCTGTTGCATTAAGAAGATAAATTAAAGCACTAACCTTTAGTGACATTTGGCGAAGACTGAGTCCAGATGTGAACACTAACTCTCCCTGTGTCCCCTCTCCCCCGCCTGACTCTCTGTTGTAGGAGTCTGAATCTGTGCCTGCCTGTGAGGCTGTCTTGTGAATCTGTCCCTCTGTCTGTATCTGTCTGGATGTATCTCTCTCCAACAAGGGGTTTCATGCTTCCCACCCCCAACTAAACAGCACAGAAATGGTCACATAGGGAGGAAATGAGGGACACTTTACAGAAATCTTTAGCAAGGTATTATTTCAAGGGATTAAGTCGCAGATTCCAACTGACCCCAATTAATGAGATAAGAAACATCATAGTTATCAAAAATCATTGCTTGTCAGGCAATAAACATTCCTTCTGTGAAATTGCTTTCAGTTTCTATTTTAGTGATTCCAGCAGATGATGATCAGAACATGCGGGTTCCACTCTGGTTCAGGGCCATGGAAAAGCAGATAATATAAGACCCAACTATGATATCATGTAGGCTGTAAAAGATGATTACTGGGAAATACAAGATAAGTAAGGTTGGTTACTTTGTCCTCTTAAAGGCAGGTTATGCAAACAGATTGAGTACACAGTAGGCTAGCAGTCTGTGTGCCCTCAAGCTGTATTACTGAAGAAGGGCTGTGATGTCCAGGGGAAGTGCCAGTATCCTAGAATGGGAGAAATACCTTATCCTATTGCATTGACACACTTCATCTTTTTGTTTTCTTAAAGAACCAACATGTCAGTGTAGATAGTCACTTGCCCAAAGCTGGTCAAGGTATGATGTCCTATAGAGGTAGCCCAAAGTGTCACAATCACTGACAAAAGAAGGATTGGATGGAGCAAGGCTTGGTGTACACAAGGGACCTACCATCCCCACCTCAGGCCCTGAGCGTCCTAGAAGTTGTACTGATATTTTATTTGTGATCTAAAAAATAAAGCTTGCCTGAAGTTCAGAGTGCAGAGCTAAGCCACGAGTTAGCCATAGAGGCAATATAGTAGTAGCCCACACCCTTAATCCCAGTTCCCGGGAGACAGAAGGAGAAGGATCAATTTGAGTTCAAGGCCACCCTGGGCTACAGGAGATTGTCTGAAAGAGAAACAGAGCTCACACAGAGGTGATCCCAGCATTTGGGATCACAGGACTTTAATCCCAGCACTAGGGAGGTGGAGACAGGAGTGATATGACTGGGTGGAGAGAGGAATATAAGGCGGGAGGAAGCAGCAGCTCAGGGCAGTCTGAGGTATTTTTAGAAGGTATTCGGTCTGAGGAGTTGTAGAGACAGGATACCCCATAAGGTGTGAGGATTTCATACAGGTAAGAACTAGTAGGCTTTTATTATTAAAATAATAATATCTGACACTGGGCTTTTATTATTAAGATCAATTAGAATTGGTGCTGGAAGAGCTACTGACCTCTCTAAAGATGTTAGGAAACAGTCTTCTTTTGGGTTGTTACAGCACCATCTTCCTCAATCTTCCCCAATAGGATTGATGCTGCCATTCATCATTGTGGGGGCTGTAATAGGAGTAATTGTTTGGGAAAAGAAGTTAAGAGAAAAGATAAAGAAATGGGCAGCGGAGAAACAATAGGTAAGTCACAGAAAATGAGGTGACTTATTAAGGGTGGATCCACTTTTAAGGGTGGGTAGAATAACTGTCTCATTAGAGAGACTGTACTTCTCTTGAGCCTGTTATTTCAGCTTTCCAAAGTAGAATGGGAATACAAAGACACGAAATACCTACTGTCTAGAGCTCAGAAGAGGAGTAGGGGTTGATCAGAGAGGCATCCAGCTCCTTAAACTATGAAACACAGGAGGTCACACCACTTTCCTACCCCTCAATGATTAAATTCTAGGAGAAGATCCTGATGGCAAATAAAGGATTAAAAGTAAAAGACTGTGAGAGGAAGTCCTGAAGAACTGAATCTGATCAGTTGTGCTGAAAGGCTTCCATTCTATGCCAGTTGACAGTGATGGAATTCACAAGGAAAGTCCCTCGTCTTTGACTTCTGATTGGTGAAAATTGTAACTGTAACTTTGCAACAAATGTTTGTACTTCTAAATATTTGTGCATATAAACCCTGCTTCTTCCCCTGCTCAGGGCTGCCAGGAAAAGCAAGGCGCCCAAGTCCTTGTCCTGCAGCCCTGATTGACCACTGGCCCGCTTAGATGGTGATTTATTAAAGTCTTTGGAACCCATAAGTGTTGTCTCTCTCTTCTTCCTCATGGCGCACAGCTTGACTGGGAATAGCATTGGATCTGTGTTTTGATTTAATTTGTTGGGATATCAAAGGACATACAGGATCCAGGGGACTACAATGAGCACTAGAGAGTGACAATGTCTTCCTTAGTAAGAAATAAATATTAACCTTAGAGACCCCTTGCGCTATAGATGTCCCCATTCCTAAACTAAGGTTTAAAACTTTAATTGTTTTGAGTTTTCACAGCAGACACATCGGTGTTCTGGCTAAGTTTTTGTCAACTTGACAGGAGCTAGAGTCATTTGAGAAGAGAGAACCTCGACTGAGAAAATACCCTGCAGTAGATTGCCCTGTGGGCGAAGCCTGTGCGTCATTTTCTTGGGTAATGATTAGTGTAGAAGGACACAGTCCATTGTGGGCTGGTAATCCACAGATGTATTGTAAAGCAGGCTAAGGATCAAGGCAGTAAGCTGCACTCCTCCATGGTCTCTGCTTCAGGGCCTGACTTGACTTTCCCTTCAGGACTTTCTGTGATCTGGACCTGTTAGATGAAATAAGCCCTTTCATTCCCAAGGTGCCGTTGGTCACGGTGGTTGGCCACAGCAGTAGATACACTAAGATGATTGGTCTCCAGTTTACAGCAATGTCCTGAGCCTATCAACACATTCAAGGTTTCTTAATAAGTCACCCTCACCTTTAAGGGATCTCTGAAACCTAAAATAAGAAAGTTTTGATCATTGGTTGAAACTAGACAAGCCAGTTCTGTGCCTAAGAAAATATTAAACTGTACAATACATAGGCCCTGCCCACCTTGCTCTGCCTTTCTTTCATTCACACCTTATTCAGCCTCACTCCATTTAGCATCTGTCATGTGCAACTGTTCGTGCACAGGAGCACAGCTGAAGAAGATGGGAATTTATTGGGAAAGAACAAAAAGGAATAGGCAATGGAGGGGGAGGTACTTTGGGAGGCCAAGGCAGGGGGATGTGGGTGCTGGCAGTATGTGAGGTTTGGCAGTTTGGGAAGGGACTCCTGGGAGGAAGATATGGGTTTTTTTTTGTTTTGTTTTGTTTTTTGGTTTTTCAAGACAGGGTTTTTCTGTAGCTTTTGGAGCCTTTCCTGGAACTGGCTCTTTTTTTTTAATTTATTTATTTTTATTTTATGTGAACTGGCATACATATACGTCTGTGTGAGGGTCTCAGATCTTGGAGTTACAGACAGTTGTGAGCTGCCATGTGGGTGCTGGGAATTGAACTGTGGTCCTCTGGAAGAGTAATCAGTGCTCTTAACCACTGAGCCATCACTGCAGCCCTGGAACTAGCTCTTGTAGACCAGGATGGCTTCAAACTCACAGAGATCTGCCTGCCTCTGCCTCCCGAGTGCTGGGATTAAAGGCATGCACCACCTCCGCCTGGTGGAAGATATGTTTTTGTGTGGCATGGGGACTGAGAAAGAATGAGCCCTGGGAGAGTTTGGGGAGAGCAGTGTGGACAGCAAGCAGAGGAGAATCAAAGCAAGAAAGGACTTCATGAGGAAGTGGCCCATGAGGTTAGAGCTAAAGTGGAGAATAGAACTTGCGAACACTTTGGCAAAAACAAACCAAGTACTCTGAGTGAATCAGGTAGCCACTCATCTTTAGCAATGTTTTTTTTTCCAGAGTTCAAAGATTGTTCTACAACTTTTCACACCCAGGAAGAAATAGGCTCAATCTTCCAGCACCACTGTCTGCCCCAGCATCTGTAACACAGACCACCACCTTCTTCATGAATCACTACTGACTGCAGGGACCACTTGAACAGGGAAGTCTGAGAGAAGCTGGAGAGGTGGGACCTCAGGTGACTGGAGTATTTGCATCCAGGAGAAAGGAGATTGGCACTGTGCTAAGAAGCCCCATGTGGAAGAGCCCTGCTGGTGCTGTAGCTCTAGAGTGGCCAGGAGGTGGGGCTTCCTAGCTCTCCACTGAGGCCTGGGGTTAAAGGACAAACTCTGGTGCACCAGTTTGCTGCTCTGTTGCTGTAATCATTGTGCTCAAAAGCAATTTGGGGAGACAGCAGTTTCTTTTATCTCACACCTGATTGACAGATTGTGGGGGACTTTGTAATGAACTTTAGACCAAGTGTATTTCAGGAGGTTAGGAACATAGTCTGAGAACACAGTGATAAGTGAGTACAGGAAGAGTGTGGCAGGAAAGAGTTTCTTGGCCTGGAGAGGAGAGAAAGAACAGAGAATGCCAGAGGGAAAGCCACAGGGCAGGGACACAGAAAGTGAGGTAAAGTTGACCAATGGTTCATTGAGGCAGCACCTGGGAAATGAATGTTCTAGTCTCAAACAGGGTAATCTAAATTCTCCTTCAGGTTATGTTGGACAGGTTAACAGGGCATTGAAAAATACAGCAAGGGACAGGTTCTTCAACCCTCAACACGCCCAACATTGGTTGCTCATTTGGTATTTTCATGACCCTGACCATGATCCAGATGCAGTAACCAAAATAATTAATGTTCATACAAACTAAACAGAAACTAAAATAACTGGAAATGGTATAAATCAAATTGTCATGTTGTCTGAAATAACTACTGTGTTCTGCCATACAAATGGTGGATGGCCAGTTGTGTCCAGATCAACCCTTACATGTCACGCTACACCATCAACCAGCTGCAGAGTATTGGCGGCTTAAGGCCATGCTGTGGAATTGATCTCAGAAAAGAAAATCACCCTACCCAAGATTTTTCTACCTTATCATGGTGTTACAAGGAACATGCAATGACTGGTCAGTGTGTATGTATAAAGGTCTGTAGCTTTGCCCAATAAAAAGCAAGAAGCAGCTTGGAGAAGAACTACACCCACATTCCCAAATGTTGTTTATAAACGTTTCTTTACATTTAAAGGGGGATATGCTATAGAGATTTGCATTGGTCTGGATCTTGGTTTATTGATACAAATTTAAGATCAGTTTTGTTATATGTATATTTTTGCTCTTGATTAAGGTATTGTGTTTGTACATCTCATTTAAAATGTAATGTATAATTAAGAAATATAGGTTTATAGATAGTCATCTACAATAGTCAAGATTGTAGTCATGTTAGTTAGGTTTTCTAGATATATAGAGATATATTTCAATTAGATCAGTATTCTTCAAATCTTTCAGAGACCTTCAGAATATGGCATTTAAAACGTTTATGAACTGAAGACTTTTCATGACAGTGAGGCACATCTGCTCCTGGCAGCACCAAGCTACTCCAAGAGGATGATGGGTACTGAATAGGCTTCTTGTGGAGTAGGTTAGTCATTTGGGCAAGAAACTGCTCTTGCCTGGACTGCTTGATGAATTGGACATGCAGAACCCACAGAGAAATGACTGCTGAACTTGCCTAAAGGTGAGGTGGTCCTTTGGAGTTCCTGCTTCATCGAGTCTGCCAGACATTCTGCAGGACACAGAAGAAAGTGACTGGCAAACTGCCAATATAGGCAGAACTGTCTTTGAAATTTTCTGCTTTGTGGAAAAGTCTGCTGGATACTCTGGACTTGTGGACTGAAGATGGATGCCCCAACAGTACAGAAGAATTTGGGTGACTGTCCAGGCAGTGAGATGTCTCTGTCAATTCTAGAGTTTTGGAAGTTGCTGACAACACATTTCCAGTTTACTTAGGTAATATTATATCCTTCTGGAGTCTTTGAAGGAGTTGAAGAATTTATCATTATAGTTATAGTTTTCCTTAGTTATGATAGAAGAGAAAATATATAAATATTATAACTGTAATTCTTGCTTGATACCTGTTTTGTTATATGTAATTTTACTATGTTAAACAGAAAAGGGGAGGTGATGTGGGAGTCCCCTCTGAGTGCTGTGATTACCATTAATGAATAAAGAAACTGCTTTGGACCTATAGCAGGGCAGAACTTAGCTAGACGGGAAGTTGTAAACAGAATGCTGAGAGAAAGAAGGATGGATTTGGGGAGTAGCCATATAGCCCCGCCAGCCAGAACTTTACCCATAAGCCACTGCTACTTGGCGATACACAGATTAATGGAGATGAGTTAAATTAAGATGTAAGAGTTAGCCAATGAGAAGCTAGAGCTAATGGGCCAAGCAGTGATTTAATTAATACAGTTTCTGTGTGATTATTTTGGGGCTAAACAGTCGGGAACCAACAAGCAGCCTTCATTACAACACAAGCCCATGATGAGCCAGCTTGGTTCAGATGCCCCTGGAATAAAAAAGGCTCTGGGCAGGCCTTGGATGATGGCTGGAGCTTTAGTACCCCAGTGTGCAGGTGAGTGGCAATCCTGGACATCTTGAAGTTCATGTTAGAAAGAACTAGAAAGGCTAGAAAGGACTGAAGGTGAGTCAACCTCCTAACTCTTGCATAAAGTAGTGTTTGGGATATAATTGTTGTAATATTGAGCTGACATTATTTTAAAAGTACACTTATCAAGTAGGTCAAGCCCCCACCATTTATGTAAAAGGTCAGTGTATTAAACTTGGAGAGCAAGCTACAGGAATACCTAGAGGACTAATGTTCCAAGTAGAAAGAATGAGGAAAGCATGCGTAGGAGCGCGAAGACAAAGAGTCTGTCATGCCTAGAGACAGGAAATAACTGGGATTGAGAGAGAACTTGTGAGTTATTTGGTCACTGTCAGGTCCAAAGGAAACTCCAATTCCCCAAACCCCAAAGTGCAGTCCAATCATCCAGAAATGAGCTCAACCTGAACTACACAAGAATGTCTGATGGCTAGATGAAGGCCAGAATTCCTCAGGAACTGGTGAAACTGATTCCCATCTACCAAAAGGAGTCATTTCCCTTACCTCTGTCAGAAGGGACAGAATGGCTCTCCATTGACTTGTCCCTGCAATCACAGTCACATACTGGCTGCCACGCTCCCTCAATAGCACAGTGTTTGTTACACATTTCAAAGCTCCCACAGCAATCTCCTGGCCCTTCCCTCCCCCCAGCCAGTCACCCTCCTTATAACCTTGCTGTTCTCACTGTGTTCTCTCTATTCTACATCGCCTGCTCTTCTCCCCTCTCTCACAAATAGTCTGTGGGCCGTGTTCAGTCTACTTTCTTTCTCCGTTCTGGACTCTTTCAAATGCCTCTGGCTGTTCTCCCTCTTGTATCTATAATAAGAATCCTTCCTTGACCCTCACCCTGGAAAGGTCATGTTGGCAGTTTCTTTACTGTTCTCTCTTGCATACAGTCACAATATGACATATGTGCTGCTCTAAGACCAGCTTTCAGCAGCTCAGGAACTGAAGAGGAGTCAGTGAATAATCAATCAATTGATTTTTTTATCTGAGGGAGTAAAACTTAACTCTCTGGGCTCGGTGAGCAGGACAAAACTTTAATTCTCTAGGGCTGACAAAAAGGAAACACACACACACACACACACATCTTCACCATGTCAGGGCCTCTCTATCGTCTTCATTTCTTTCCTTACCTCTTTCCTGATGTATCCCTTCTGTATTACTTTATTCTTTCCCCTTACAGCTTATATGCCTCAGCAAAATCTTTCAGGCAGTATAAAAATTACAGTTACATTCTATTTTTCAAGTGAATGATTATAATGAATACAAGTTAAAAATGCCATTTCCCTGACATGATTAGATATTTTACGGTGAAAAACTTTTTCCCAAGGACCCACATATATTCATGTCTAAGCAACTTGTTATAGATTAACACAGTGTAAGCAAGCAAAGTATTTTTTTCAGCCAGTTATTTTACTGGCAGGCTACATTTTATGGTTATAAAGAAAGGATCAATCATTTTATTAGTTATCTCAAAAAGTAATCTTATAAAAAAACTTTAAAAAAAATCACAAATCTAAACTTCTATATATGAAAAACTATTAGTCATTTCCACTTTAAATCCTCATGGTGCACACCCACTCATCAATTGCTTTTTTATTAGTGAAAACTAAGGACAAAAATGGGTACAAAGTCACCTTTGATCACCAACCTATCCTAGCAAGAAATAGCCTTATCCTATCCTAGCAAGCAATAGCCAGCCTGCCACTATGTTGTTCCCTGACCTCAACAAGTCCCTCACTCCACTATTAAAAGTATGCCTTTCTAAACTTTAAATTGTTCCCCAAGATTTTCTACATCAAAGTCATTAATAAAGACATCTAAACCTAACTTTACTAACAATATGAATTGTTTCTAAGGGTGGTGGTTGAATCATTAATCTGCTCCAGCAGCAATGCTTGGAAAAAGTCAATCGCTATTGTTGTAAGTACCAGTAACACTGCCCAGTGAGGGGCTAGAAACTCCCTGAGAGTTTTCACACAACTCACAGATTATGAGGTACAGTGACTGACTGCAAGGGCAATAAGCAGAACTATGCTCAATAACAGCATGAGGTCCTCAGGACATGTTGTCTTCAGGGTTCTGACTCTCCAAGGCTCACCGAGTGTGTTCGTGCTAGGCCTTATTCCAAGAGTTCCAAAGCTGCTTGCTGTTCCTCTCGTATGGACCCCAGCACTTATAGTCTAGTGATGGCTAAAGAAACTCTTTTGGGTTAGGCATTCATCTTGGTACCCATCAGCCCTTTGTTTCTGACTCAATGTTCCTGGAATATAATCCCCCCCCTCAGAAATGTGCAGCTGTGGTCATGTGCTTGTTATGATATGCCTAACTGCTAATTTTGGCTCTTGTAACCTGCTTATACAGACATTCCAGGATTATTTTGAGGTTGGCTTGACGGCTTAATTTTGGCAGAGCAGAATAGGCTTCTGTAGCTTGCTTTTGCAGATATTCAGGGACTCCTTATGGTTTTCACCTTTAAAAACCCTTCCTCCACCTGCCTTGGCATGACACATCTCTAGTTTGGTTCAGAGAATGCAGTCCTGAGCAGTTTCAGGCTAATTACAATTATAATCTGAATTGAGTTTGTGGTTTCAAAATCTATAACAGCTTGAAATTCATCGAGCAATCCTTGACTTTACCAGTGACATGAGAGCCAAGGAGTGGCTGTAAGAGACTTGGGTTTGTAGAAATTAATTCAGAGAGCTGGGCATGGTGGCAGGAGTTTAAGGCAGGAGGGTTGCAAATTCCTTTCCAATTCCTGGACTACAAAGCAAGCACAAATAAAGAAATGTAAAGATCTGTTTTCCAGTAGTCTTGGGTTATCCTGGTGAAAGCCTCATTTGACCCCCTTCCCCAAAAGGGTTGTTACCCACAGATTGAGAAATGCTGCTCTAAAGGTTCATGGTTCCAAACTCTTTCCTTGAGCAGGGCTTGCATTATCGTCTTCTCTGCCGCTGTCCAGCCTCAGCACTGCATCCTCTCCTCACTTCTACACACACCCTGTGGCCCAGGCACTGGGTGGCACTCTGCAGATGTCACTTGGTTACTGACTTTTAATGAGAAGAAAAGGAGGAAGAGGAAGAGGAGAAGGAGGAGGAAGAAGAAGAAAAGAAAAGAAAAACACCTTTTAGTCAATCAAATACTTTGATCAAAGAAGATTGAGTGACTTTCTCAGAGGAATGTTCTTAGACGTGTGTTGGCAGCTTCCTTTCCTCCAAATCAACTTACATTGGACCTACTAAAAACCATCTATTGGCTTCTCCCTTGTAAGATATCACAATCTAATTTCAAAGAGAAACTGAGCAGAGTCTTAGCCAATCACAGCAAGCTAAAGCCATTCAGAGGCAGTCTTTCAAAGCAGTTCAACCAATGGGGCCGCTGATTCAGAGCTTCAGCAGCGCCACCCCCCCCCCCCCGTGTAGGAAGGCAGCAGAAACAGACACTGCCAAAGCTGAGGTGTATAACATTCTTAAGAGTGGGAGACTTCCTGTACAATAAAAGAACTTCTGGAGGCATCACAATCCCTGACTTCAAACTCTACTACAGAGCCACAGTACTGAAAACAGCCTGGTACTGGCATAAGAACAGAAAGGAGGACCAATGGAACTGAATAGAAGACCCAGATATCAATCCACATATCTTCGAACACCTGATATTTGATAAAAAAGCAAAAATATCAAATGGAAAAAAGAAAGCATATTTAATAAGTGGTGCTGGCATAGCTAGATATCAACATGTAAAAGAATAAAAATAGACCCATATCTATCACCATGCACAAAACTCAAGTCCAAATGGATCAAAAATCTCAACAAAAAGCCAGCCACACTGAACCTTATAGAAGAGAAAGTGGGAAGTACACTTGAACAAATTGGCACAGGGAACCACTTCCTAAATAGAACCCCAGAAGCACAGACACTGAGAGAAACAATTAATAAATGGGACCTCCTGAATCTGAAAAGCTTCTGTAAAGCAAGGGACACGGCCAACAAAACAAAACAACAGCCTACAGAATGGGAAAAGATCTTCACTAACCCCACATCAGACAGAGGTCTGATCTCCAAAATATACAAAGAACTCAAGAAATTGGACACCAAAAGAACACATAATCCAATTTTAAAAATGGAGTAAAGACCTAAACAGAGAACTCTCAACAGAAGAATCTAAAATGGCTGAAATACACTTAAGGAAATGTTCAACATCCTTAGTCATCAGAGAAATGCAAATCAAAACAACTCTGAGATTCTATCTTACACCTGTAAGAATGGCCAAGATCAAAAACACTGATGACAACTTATGCTGGAGAGGTTGTGGGGAAAAGGGAACACCTCTGCATTGCTTGTGGGAATGCAAGCTGGTACAACCCCTATGGATATCAGTGTGGAGATTTCTCTCAGAAAATTGGGAAACAACCTTCCTCAAGACCCAGTAATACCACTTTTGGGTCTATATCCAAAGGATGCTCAATTGTGCCACAAGGATGTGTGCTCAACTATGTTCATAGCAGCTTTGTTTGTCATAGCCAGAACCTGGAAACAACCTAAAATGCCCCTCGATCGAAGAATGGATACAAAAAAAATGTGGTACATTTACACAATGGAGTACTACTACACAGCAGAAAAAAATAATGACATCTTGAATTTTGCAGGAAAATGGATGGAGCTAGAAAACATTATTTTGAGTGAGGTAACCCAGGCACAGAAAGACAATTATCATATGTACTCACTCATAGGTGGTTTCTAAACATAAAGCAAAGAAAACCAGCCTACAAACCAGAATCCCAGAGAACCCGGACAACAATGCAGACACTAAGAGAGACTTACATAGATCTAATCTACATGGGAAGTAGAAAGTAGAAAATGACAAGATCTCCTGAGTAAATTGGGAGCATGGGGACCTTAGGGAAGGATTGAAAGGGGGAGAGGAGAGGCAGGGAGGGGAACAGAGAAAAATGTAGAGCTCAATAAATATCAATTTAAAAAAAAAACCATAAAAAAAAGAGTAGGAGACTGTTGATGGCCTGATAGCCTCCTTGTTCGAGGTGTGAATTATAAATGGGTGGCAGGAGACCAGTGAGGGAATGACAGCTGGGCTAGGGACACCTTTTAGTCAAATAACGGAAGGAGACACCTTTCAGTCAAATAACTAATTTGACAAAAAAAAAAAAAAAAGATTCTGTTAGTTTTTCTTAGAGTGTCACAGACTTGAGTTGGCAGTTTCCTTTCTTCCAGGTCAACTTTAAGTTTGGCCCGAAAGAGGCACCTAAAGGCTTTTTCCTATAAGGAAAAGCAACCGAGCTACAGCCAATCAGAGGCAGTCTTTCAAAGCGGTTTAGCCAATGGCACCGCAAATTCAGAGCTCCCGCTGTGCTGGCTCAGGAAGGAAGAGCGTGGGTGAGGGTGGCTCTGCTGGATGAAGGCGCGCTAATTCCTAACAATGGGAGAATGTTGACCCTGGTGTCCTCCTCAGTGTCGGAGCTGTGGGAGCTGTGCGTTATAAATGGGTGGCAGGAGGTGAGTGAGGAAATGACAGCTGGGCTGCGGTGATGAGCGACAGGCCTGGCGAGCCGAGGAGAACGCGCTGTGCGCCCCCGAGGAGCTCCTTCCGGCAGGACAACCCAGTGCTGACATCTGTACTTTTCTTTTCTTTCTCTCTCCGTCTCTGTCTCTCCCTCCCTCCCTCCTTCCTTCCCTCCCTCCCTCCCTCCGTCCCTCCGTCTCTCTTTTTCTTTCTCCCCCCCCCCACCCCGAGAAAGGGTTTCTCTGTAGCTTTGGGACCTGTCCTAGAACTCGCTCTGTAGACCAGACCCTGCCTCTGCCTCCTAGTGCTATTGCTGAGATTAAAGACCTGGGCCACAACACCAGGCTGTGCATTTGATTTTTTAAGTGCTACATTAGCTTGCTCAATTATGGCTTGTCTTTTGAAATTTAGGAAATGCTATGAGAAATATAACTTTGTTTATTTGTTTTGAAACAGGATCTCTCTGGAGCCCTGGCTGACTTGAAGGTTTCTGTGTAAACCAGGCTGCGCTTGAACTCAGAGATCCTCCTGCCTCTGCCTGTCCAGTACAGGGATCTAAGACTTGAGCTACTTACCACCCTTAAAAGAGACATGAACTTTTTAAAGTTGACAAATAGAGATGAAAAGTTTTAGAAGCATAAGCAGGACCGTTGTCTGTTTTCATCTGTTTTAGGATCCTCATAATAGAGAAAGCAGTTAATTAGTATCAGCACACACTTCGAAAAGACTCATACATTTGAGCAGTACCAAAAATAAAGCCTGAAAAGTTAACATAAACGTGTTTTATTCTATGAACTTTTAGGTACATTGGTGTTTTGCCTGCATGTGTGAGAACATCTGAACTGGAGTGAGAGAGTTGCGAGCTATCATCATGTGGGTGCTGGGAACTGAACCTGAAAGACCCCCGGAATTGGGAGACTCTCACTCAAGTCTCAGGATAACACGACCCCCCAGGAACTCACGAGAGACCATTCTTGTTGCAATCACACGAGGTTTATTGACAGGAACGAGGGTGCTGGGGCTGAGACTCATATCCCACGCAGGGGTAGCGGAGTTTGACCCTGAGTAGCTGAGAGAGGGGGTATTTAGGGGAAGAAACCACAACCCAAAGGGAGGGCATCATTGGAAAATTCCAAAAATACCAATGATAATCACAAGGGAGTAACTCCCCGTTTCTCAAGATTATAATCCAACTTTATGGTCAGCTAGTTCCTGGAACAGAGTCACTGAACCGGCTAACCTAGATTTTTGAATCTAGGATCTCTTCTCTCCCTGCTATATTTTTGGCTCTATTTTTCCTGCTAGATTTTTGGCTCTATTCTTTCTGCTAGAGGGGTCTGGATTTATCCAGGTCTTTCAAACCCTGTTCAACTAGGTTCCTTTCGAAGAGATGCCAGTGCTCTTAACCACTGAACCACCTCTCCAGCTTTACGTTATCAAATTTTAAGTGCCCAAAGGAGATTTTTTTTAAGACTGTATCTATGGTAGTTTTGTTTTTGTGAAACTTTAGTAGCTAGTACTTAAACTGTTATCGAGAATAGATTAATAATTTAAGAGAAGTCCAGTAGAGGCGTGATGTTCAGTGTGTTAAACCTTGGACTTTGAAACTTACTATCACATATATGTCATCTCTAAGTCTTATCATTCATGTGCCTTCAATCATTTACCCAGACCTCATAACTTGCATGAACTTTCTCCCTTTCCTTTCCATCTAGGAGCATTCAACCATTTTAACCTTTCAGCACAGACCCCTCATCACTAAAACTCTTTACATCTTTACATCCATTAAAGTTTATTTTTTTATTTGCTGTTTTTCTTTAATACCAGGTGCTTGATTATTCAGAGTAGTCGTTGAGAAGGCAAATCTTTTTCATTACTATCCCTTTAAATGTGCATAAAAGAGGCAGTTTTTAGGTCAGAAATAATAGCTTGGTAGCTTTGAGTTTGTTTTCCCATTGAAAGTTGTTTGTGCAAGGAAAAGGCAAGGCCTGATTTTTACATAGAAACGCTCAAAGGCCTGGTCAGAATTATATCTTCGTAAGTCAATGAAAGAAATTAGGTGATAAGCGATCTCTTTGCCTTCTAACTTTTTATAGCTTTTTATAGGTTCACATAGAGGTCTTCTTGTAGGTTTTTGGGGTTTTTTGTTGTTGTTGTTGTTGTTGTTTTCTCTATGGCTTTGGAGCCTGTCCTGGAACTAGCTCTTGTAGACCAGGCTGGCCTCAAACTCACAGAGATCTTCCTGCCTCTGCCTCCCAAGTGCTGGGATTAAAGGCATGCGCCACCACCACCAGGCTCTTCTTGTAGGTTTTTATCTATCAGTGGAAGAAGACTCTAAGTTGCCTTGAGGTTAGAGATATTTAATCATTTCTTCTTTACATGCTTACTTTAAGCCCTTTGTCAGAGCCTGTGACCCTGTTTAACTATGGACAGACTGGTCAGGCAGCCTTGGAGGAGCTGAATGAGGCCTGCAGGGCCTCTGAACTGTGAGATCAAGTTAGGGCATGGGAGAGGGAGGACCCATAGCAATTATGCGTGCATGGTGTGCCCCTAAGATGAACATTTACGAGCTTGTGTCAATGATGACTTACTTTTAACTTCTTTTTTTTTAATTTATTTATTATGTATACAGTATTCAGCCTGCATGTGCCCAGAAGAGGGCACCAGATCTCATTATAGATGGTTGTGAGCCACCATGTGGTTGCTGGGAATTGAACTCAGGACCTCTGGAAGAAGAGTCAATACTCTTAACGGCTGAGCCATCTCTCCAGCCCATTCACTTCTTAAGTAAAGTTCTTAACCGTTGTGCATGCATATGAGCATAAAAATCCATTCTCTTCTTGAGGGCTGGGGTTTAAGTCTGACAGGTTTTCCTCACCTCGTTTAGTGTTGTTCTGTTTGAAGAGAAATAGGATGGTCGATTTGCCCATAATTGTGTAACATGCCCTATTCCTTCACAGGGGGCCTGCTGGTGGGAGACAAAAGTCTATAAGGCCTTAGTTTTAAGATGCCTGGCTTTTGTCTCAGGTCAGTAGGGTGAGGAAGAAGCTGGTCTTCTTGGAAGTTTGCCACCTTTATTTCCTAGCCATGGCAATCTGTCTAACTCCTACTCCCTCCCCAGTACCATGGGACAAGAAACAGAAGGACAGCCACAGGTTCCAGGACTGCCTGCTTTTCAGCATAGCAAATGCCAGGGCAGCCATGGCCACCTATCTTCTCAAAAGTCAAGCCTCAGACAACTCTAAATGTTTATCTGTACCAGATTGAAAATGGAGGTCTTCTGTTCATTTCTTAAACTGAATTAATTTTTTTCTTTCTATTTTGTTTTGCTTATTTATTTACTTACTTGGGGGTTTTGGATTTTGACATAGGATCTCACTATGCAGTCTTGGGTGGTTTGGAACTCATTATATAGGCCAGGCTGGCCTCAGATTTACAGAGATCTGCCTGCATCTGCCTGGCTAATGCTGGGATTAAAAGTGTACACCACTCTGCTTGGCTATTTTTTTTATTTTAATTTATGTATCTGAATGCTTGCCTTCATGTGTGTCTCATGAATGCAGCACCCACAGAGGCCAGAAGGGGGATGTTGGAGCCCCTGAGATTGGAGTTACATATAGTGATGAGCCACCATGTAATTGCTGGCAATTAAACCTGGATCCTCTGCAAGAGTAGTCAGTGTTCTCAAATGCTAAGCTACCTCTTCAGTCTCCCAAGGCTGAATTTCTTGGTTTATTCATTGACCAAAACAAATGACAAGCTATTGTATTTGAAAGAAACCCCCGCCCCTTTTTCTGTGCATCTCACAAATCATTGCTTTCCACCGCCTATTGTGCATCTCTTAATAATTAGTGCCTATCTCTTGTCATATGTACACTTGACTAAACTCGGGGAAGTGAATGGGCAGGTGCTGATGGCAGCTGACATAAACTGAAAATCCTACTGGAGAAGGAGGCGCAAAGATTTCAGATGCAAATGACCAGAGCACTTTAGTTTGTAAGGCACATCTGGAGGACTGTGGGGACCAGGGGGTCCATAGAGACCTTAATTACCTCCATTCCTTTCACCCCCTAGGCTGAAGCTCCTGGCAGACTCCTATTGGTATCTTGCTGCTCAGAAAGATGTGGGTGGCAGTCCTCCAAAACCCCCATCTTGGGTGTCTCTTCACCCTCGTGGTCCTGCAGCAGCCCAAGCTGGATACAGGTAAATCTCCCTTCTCTTCACCCACCCCATTCCCCCTGGCTACTGGGTTGAGTTGTTTCTACCAATGCAAAGGGTTGCAGTGCTCCTTCCCAGACAACCTTGCGGGGATCCAGGTGGGTTCATGAGGAGGAATAAGAGTGGTTTGAAGGTGTTTGCATTTAGTTTCCTGTCAATCAGGTCTAACCTATCTCCATATCCTGCCTGATCCTGCTCATTTTTTTTGCAGGTCACTTTGAAGTCTTTGGACCCATCTTGGCCTTAGGGGGTGAAGACTCAGAACTGCCTTTTCTCCGCTCACTCAGTGTGAGTGCTGAACACGTGGAGCTACGCTGGTTCCGGAATCCATTCTTGCCTGCAGTGTTGGTGCACCGTGAAGGCCAAAAGCTGGAGGAAGAGCAGACGCTTGAGTATCAAGGACAGTGACAACAGTGCAGTACAACATCACTTTGGGGCGTGTTACTCTAAAGATACACCAGGTCAGGACCTTTGATGAAGGGGCATATGGGGTATACGGGTGTTCCTTCAGAGATAAACAAGCCCATGGAAAAGCCTTCATCTATCTGAAAGTAGCTGGTGAGTAGGCAGGTTTTGACTTCAGTGACACAATGATGTGTATGGGTATGGCTTTAAACTCTGAGCATAACAATTATAAGCCTTTAGAAGTGGGAAAAAAACAATCTGATACTATAGTTTCTGCCCTTGAACTCCTGATTTTCTTGACTCCTCCCGGGTTCTGGGCTAACAGATAGGTGCCACCACATCTGGCTTCAAACATGCTTCTGTTTAAAAAAAATATCCTGGGGGCTGGAGAGATGGCTCAGTGCTTAAGAGCACTGACTGCCCTTCCGGAGGACCCAGGTTCAATTCCCAGCACCCACATGGCAGCTCACAACTGTCTGAAGATCCAGTTGCAGGGGATCTGACACCTTCACACCAACGCACATTAAATAAATCATAAAAAATATTTAAAAAAAAAAATATCCTGGTGAAATCTACTTCTCAGCCCACGACAGTGGACACTTTGCACCATCAACTTAGAATAGTAAAGGTGGGGGTGAGGGGGTTTTATAGTAGTAAAGGTGGGGGTGAGGGGGTTCTGAGGTTTTAAGACCCCTGATTGGCTGACATTTGTCTAGGGGTATCCTGGTGAGTGTGTTCTGGCAGGTGATCCCATCTACAGTGGTTGGAATGCCAGGCATTTCCTTTGAATGGTCTGTTCTTGGGTGGAGGTTGAGTAATCTCAGTTTGTGGTTCTTTCTGCAACCAGGCATTGCCTCAGGGTAAACTACTGAGACTCAGGCCTCTATTTAAATTCATCAATGGCCAGAGTTTTACTTTGGCAGGTGATAATGGTAGGAAGTAAAGAACTTCCATTGGGTGACCTGCCCGTACTTAGCTTATCTTGGCTGGCCCCCACTCCTGCCTGCTGCTTTGTGTGCGAGGTCAAAGGACAACTTGTGGGAGCTGAGTTTCTCCTTCCACTGTGTAGTTCCCAGTGATTAAACTCAGATTATAGAGCTCAGCAGCAAGCACCTTTACCCACTGAACCATCACACCAGCCCAGGATTCTTGCTTTCCATGCTTAGGAAACATCATTGACAGAGAGATCCTTTGGATTCTGTATCTGTGGACTCAACCAACAGGGGTAGAAAGCATTCAGCAGAAAAATATGCACCTGTACTGAACATGTACAGACTTTGTTCTTTTTGGTCCTGCATAACAGCTGTTTTCATAGCATTTTCCTTACAATGGCATTTTAAATTAATCCAGAGATAATATAAAGCATAAAGGAGGATGGGCATGGGTTACTGGAAGATATGCATGGGGTATAAACACAGCTATTTAATGCGCTTTTCTACTGGATACCTGAGCATCTGCAGATTTTGATACTCAAGGGGACCCTGGAGCCATTCCCCACTGACACCAAAGGACACATGCATCTTCATGAGTAAACTTTGTTAGTGAGTATTGTTCACTTTTGAGGCAAAGACTTTCTTGATGTAGCCAGAAATTTTACATTTACTAATTTTGCAATTAGCTCTCAATTATCACTTTCTTAAAACTTTGTCTGAGTTCACAGGAATTCCAGAGTCCAGCCATTGTGTGTGTTCCCAGATTCTGCTTCTAGTTTTAGGCAGCAGCAGCTCCTGTCTGATGATCTGGGTGTTTGGTATCCCTCCATCTTTGCATTTTCAGGTATGTCCTGTTCCTTTGTTTCTCCTCCTACCCTTGGAATCTTCATTTACCTTCTTTCATAGAATAGAAATCACTTCTTTTTCTTTCTTTTTTTTCTCCCTTCTAGGTCTGAATGTAATGCCTTGTGCATGTTCGGCAAGTGCTTCTCCACTGATGTACACTCCAGAACCCTGCTATTTTGTTTTGGTTTTGGGGTGTATTTTTTTCTTTTTTTTAATACTGTGTCTCAGGTAGGCCAGGCTATAGCCAAGGATGGCCTTGTACTTCTGATCTTCCTGCTTCCAGCTCCCAAGTGCTAGATTACAGATGATCTTCATGCCTAGTATATGTGGTACTGGAAATCTAACCCAGGGTTTCATGTGTGTTATACAAACACTCACATCAACTGAGCTCAGCTTCCCCTGCTATTCATTGTTTAAATTTAATTAAATTAAATTTAAGTGGCACACACTTATAAGATTTGCTGAAAGAGGCAGAGGCAAGAGGATCAAGAGTTCAAGGCCAGCATGGGCTACACATTTAAAAGGGAAAGAGAGCCACATGGTGGCTCACAACTATCTTTAATAGAATCTGATGCCCTCTTCTGTTGTGCAAGCATTCATGCAAATAGATTGCTCATATACAGAAAATACATAAATTAGATTGCTCATATACAGAAAATACATAAATTATAAAAGAAGAAGAAATATCAGGACAGGTTTGCAAGAACTTAAAAAAAATTTTTTTTGTATAGAAATGTGCTGTTTTATTGCAAAGAGTCTCATAAAATGAAAATATCTCAAAAAGGAATCTAGGCTAACACTTCCACCTGCAGAGTTGGGGGAGACAGAGCAGTGGGCGTTTTTCTGCTTGCCTGAGTCCAGTGGGAAGGTTATAAACAGAACCAATCTAAAAGTGGCTGATTTTACCTAAGCCTGAAAATCAGGGGTCCCAGAAGACCCAGTCACCCCTTCTAGAAAGCTTAATAAAGGTGTCTTAACAGAGCTCCTAAAGCAGGCACTTGGCAGTTCAGGATCTTGTCTTCTGGTTGTTTTCTTTCCACTCAGACACCCTATGTGGTTGAAAGCTAAGACCTGAGCAGGATGGACAAGGTGTCTTTGGGAAGAGTTCCCCAGCACCAATGCCCTGGGCTCTGGTCCCTGGTTCCTATCTAGTCCTTGGAGACATTATATTTAATATATTTTATATAAATACACAGAGGAATAGAAAATATAAAATCTGAGAGATTGGGAAGAAGCCAGAGTTGCAGATCTTGCTCAGGCTAACTTGACCTCTTCTTTGACCCCTTTGGCTTCTGGCTTCTCCTCCTTGGTTTTTTCCTCTTCTGTGACTTCCTTTTTCTCTTCTGGATCTTTTTCTTTTTCATCCTCTGTTTTGACTCTTTTGGCTTTTTTGAAATTAGAAGAGTTCTTGAGACCATCTTCTCGCTCCTCATCTGAATCGGAGAATTCTTTCTCACAGGCAGTCCGTTTGTCAGAGGAGCAGATGGAGATGCGTTTGTCAAGGTCTTCTTCATCCTCATCACTACTCTCCTCTGGGATGGCATCCTCAGGGATTGCCTGCATTTGGACGCCAGGTGCATGGGGCAGCATTCTCAAGTTCTCAAAGAGCCGCTGCTTGATCTTCTCGAGGTATTCGTTAGTGTTCTGGTTAGTCATATTGGAAGGGCTGATGTGAAGTTTGATGTCTGGTCCAAAGTATTCAAAGTAGTCATTGTATGGTAGTTCATTAGGGATTTCTGTGTCCAGGGCCACAGCTGTTTCATAAGTCCAGCACCGAGCAACATTTCGGATGGTATATCCACCTCCTCCCAGCATCAGCATAGGCAAGTTGAAACTCTTGACAAACTCCACACACTTGGCATGCCCTTTGATGGTCAGATTGAAGCAACCAAACCGATCCCCAGATAGGGAATCTGAGCCACACTATAAGACCGCTAAAAGCATAGTACTTGCCTTTGCCAGCCCCGATATCCCGTAGGTCCCCAGTTCCTGGGAAGTACTCTCCATATTTATGAAAGGGCACAGTCATGACCCGGACTGTGGTATAGAAGGCCTCTTCCACACCATCGCCATGGTGAATATCAATGTCAATATACAGCACCCTCTGGTGATACTTTAGCAGTTCCAGGATGGCCAGGATGACATCATTGACATAACAGAAACCAGATGCTTCAGACTTCTTTGCCTGATGCAGACCCCCAGCTCAGTTCGCAGAGATGTCCGTCTGCTGCTTATTAAGTGTCACAGCACTTGCCTCGGAGCCACCAGTAGACAGCTGACAGAACTCAAACAAGCCATCGAATACAGGACAGTCCTCACAAACGTTGAATCTCTGCATCTGCTTGCTGTACTCAGACATGTTATCTGGACGAATGAAATGCAAAAATTTAATGTAGTCATCACTGTGGTACTTGGTCGTCTCCTCAGCATTGGTATTATGAGGACAATAGATTTCCATTTTTCGGTAGAGGCCATAGTTGAGCAGTAAATTGTGAGTCATGCGGATTTGGTGAGGCTTCATCGGGTGGCCTTGTCCATAATAGTAGTTTCCAACATCACTGTTGTAGTAATAACAGACTTTCTGCTTGGTGCCCTGAGTCTGTGCCATCTTGCCTGCCTCCCGGCCCTCCCATCAGTTGGCCCCCCAAAAAATTTTTTAAAGTATTTGCTAGTTTATGCCTATGAGCTGCAGCACTAGGCCTTGGCTAATACATTTCTGGTAAGAATATTCCTTCACTATTGTCCTACAAGCTTTCAAATGAAGTCCAATGCTCACTAACTCCAGTCCTTTCGGGGAAATGCCCAGAAACTTCTTTCCCAGCTCAGTTCAGTTACATCTTGTTCCTCACCTTACATCTTACCTTTGTGACAATCCCTTCTTTCAGAAACTGCCCAAAATTGTCTAAAACTTTCATTTTCTTAGTTGTCTTTGCACACACTTTTTTTTTAGTTTTTTTAAAATTAAAATATAATTATATCATTTCCCCCCTCCTTCTCATCCTAACCTCTCTCGTGTCCCTCCCTCATTCAAGTTTATGGTCTTGAAAGACCCGGATAAATCCAGACCCCTCTAGCAGGAAAATAGAGCCAAAAAAAACCCAAAAATCTATCAGGGAGAGAAGAGCCAAAAATCTAGGTTAGCCAGTTCAGTGACTCTGTTCCAGGAACTGGCTGACCATAAAGTTAGATTATAATTTTGAGAATAATCTTGAGAAATGGGGAGTTACCCCCTTGTAATTATCACTGGTATTTTTGGAATTTTCCAATGACACCTTCCCTACCCCCTTTGGGTTGTGGTTTCTTCCCCTAAATACCCCTTCTCCCAGCTACTTGGGGTCAAACTCCTCTACCCCTGCGTGGAATATGAGTCTCGGCCCCAGTGCACTGGTTCCTGTCAATAAACCTCATGTGATTGCAGCAAGGACGGTCTCTTGTGAGTTCTTGGGGAGTCATGTTATCCTGAGACTTGAGTGAGAGTCTCCCAACTCCAGGTGTCTTTCAGTACCACCAGGCCTGGCCTAAACTCTTTCTGCCTTCTCATCCTCTGGTTGTAATTATGGCTTCACTAGATTATGTGGCTACACCGGATTATGTGGCTACACCAGATTACGTGGCTACACCGGATTACGTGGCTACACCAGGTTACATGGCTACACCAGATTACATGGCTACACCGGATTACGTGGCTACACCAGATTATGTCGCTTCACCAGATTATGTGGCTACACTGGATTATATGGCTACACCGGATTATATGGCTACTCTGCAGGAGGGTTTTCTCGTCTCATTCTATACTCAAGCTCACCAAGGCTCAGAGAGCAGAAGCTACCAGTAAGTCGTCATCACACCTTAGTACTCATGATGAGAGGTGAATGCAGGGAGATGCAGGGTCCATGAGCCACCCCAGAAATGTGGGCGTTTCAGACAGTGTTGACCCAGAAACATCCCCTTGCTCCTCCCAGGGTCTTACTTCTCCTGAGGACCTACTTCCGAGTGTTCCTGTTCTCTCTCTTCAACATGTTTCCGGAGGGAGTAGCCAGGAGGTTCCTATCTGCTGGCCACAGTGGATGGATCCAAGAGTAAGGGCCTGACCCAACTGTTCCTAGGAATTGTGATCTCATTCTTTGTCTAGAAATGAAAATCTTAGCCCCTGTTTGTCAGTGATATAGAGAAAGCGGTTGAAGCCAGGCTGAGTGGTACATGCCCACAATCTCAGCCTGTAGGAGGCTAGGGTTGGAGAAGCATGAATTCAAGGCCAACATGGGCTATACCAGACCTTGTCAGAGACACAGATAGAACTCGGGGAGGGAGCACACTTTGAGAGAGAGGCGTTAGGAAACCGGAAAGAGAAACAAACAAACAAAAGGCTTCTTAGGGTTGTTTGATCCGGGGCTCTACTTGATCTGGGGCCCCACCCTTCCTCTCCTTCCTGGGCCTGGCCAGCTCAATGTCCAGCTGAGCATGCACACCTACCCAGAGAATCCTCTTTCCAGCAAGGCAGCTGAGCAATCATGCATAAGTTAATCAATAGACCAAAGGACAAAAGCAGTCTGTCCTACATATCCATTGATGCACGGAGCTTTCTTTCCAGATGGGACCAGATAAAATTGACTCCTCAATAGGAGAGGCTAAGGTGTATTGTCTGTGGGGTAGTTGTCAGAGTGCTGTGATTCAAGGGTGTGGAGAGCTCCTGCTCAGTGCGCCCTAAGGAACGGGGGAGGAGAAGCCCACGTTAAACCTTCAGTTCAATTCTTGCTTACAGCAGAATCCTGCTTAATAAATTCAAAAGGTGATGGCTTTCTCAAGTCACCACCAAACAGACACCGTGACAGTTGGAGCTGGACCCATCCACAGATGGTCATTAAACTCATGAGCAGAAAACTGGGCACGGTGGTGCACACCTGTGACCTCAGCACTTGGGAGGTGGAGGCAGGAAAATCAGGAGTTTAAGGTCATCTGCAGCAAAAGTGCCAGTTTGCACTTAGCCTGGCCTGCATGAGACCCTATCTCAAATATCCAAAAACTTTGGGTCATCAAGTCTGATGGCCTACGTTTGATCCCAGGATCCAGCTTCCCTCAGAGTGCCTCAGAAAGCATCCCTTAGCCTCTGCTTGCATACCCCTGATCATGGGAAACTCACTACTCTGTGCCTTTGGATGCATCTTAGTGTGGGAGCCCGAGCTACTGATATCAATGGGAAATTGGACAGTGCCCAGACGAATTGAACCAAGTACTCCTAGCTACGGAAAAGATACAGCAGCGTGCAGCCTGAGAAGATGATAAGCGCTTGGCCTATCTTAATGCATGGAAACATGTTTCTGTGGCAGTCCGACGCGATAAGGCCAGAACAGAAATTGCCTTGGCATAGGGAGTGTGGCTGTGTTAAAACATAAGTGTGTACAATAAGCTCTGCTAGATAATTTTGAAAGGTGTAAACACCTGCAAGCTATCTTGATTTTTTTTAAATATTTTTTTTCCTCTTTATTTTGCTGATGTTGGTCCTTGTACCTAGGACCACATGCACGCTAGGCAAGCACTCCACCACTGAGGAACACTCCAGGCCCAGCTTAATTTGATAAAAAGTAATGTGTGTGTGTGAAATTTTAAATGAAATTTAGAATTCCTATTTTTTTCAGAATCTTTGAAATTTTTAAAATATATTTTTGTTTATGTATTCCACATGTGTGCACAGTACATGCATGGCAATCAGAAGACAGTTCGTGGGAGTCTGTCCTCTTCTTCTACCATGTGGGGGATGGGGATCAAACTCAACTCATGGGTTTGACAGCAAATGCTTTTACTCCAGTATTCAGAATTTAAAAAACAAAACTATAAAAATCAAAACAAAGCAAAACCCACTTTTTATTAAACGGCTTGAAAGCTGGGGAGATGACTCAAATAAGAGTAGGGTAAAGACCTGAGTTCAGAGCCCCAGAACTCACGTTGAAGCCAGGCCTGGTGGTGCAGACCTGTGACTCCAGAGGTGGTGGGGTGGAGAGAGGAGGACCCCAAGAGATGAAGCAGTGAGCTTTAGGATTAGTGAGAGAGCCAATAAGGTGAATGGGGCTGGAGAGATGGCACATCGGTACTTGCTGCTCCTTCCAGAAGACTCAGGTTCAGGTCCCAGCACTTATTTGGGGTGTCTCACAGCCATCTGTAACTTCAGGCCCAGGGGATACAATACCCAATTCTGCCTCCAGTGGCGTTCACACGGATGTGCCATGCTCTCACATGTGTATGTGTATATATGTTTCTTAGAAAAATAAGGTGGAGAACTGATTAACAAAATACACCCTGACATCAACTTCTGACCTCTTATACACACACACACACACACTCTCTCTCTCTCTCTCTCTCTCTCTCTCTCTCTCTCTCTCTCTCTCTCTCATACACACACACACTCACTCACTCACTCACTCACACATATGGACTTGGGATTGTTGTTTTTTTATTTATTTACTTAATTTTTGTTGTTGTTTTCTTGAGACTGGGTTTCTCTTTAGCTTTGGAGCCTGTCCTGGAACTCACTTCATAGACCAGACTGGCCTCGAACTCACAGAGATCCTCCTGTTTCTGCTTCCTGAGTGTTGAGAATTAAAGGTGTGTGCCACCACCACCCAGCTGGATTGTTGCTTTATTATGGATTGAAAGGGGCTATAATCTAAAGTCTAAGGCCCTGTCTGAACACTGTATGAAAGAATAACATAATTGATTAGTGATGTCTGCCAAGGTTGACTGGATTGATTAGTGATGTCTGCCACAAATGAAGGATAAGTAATGATTGTCATAGTCTTTTTTTGTTTTGTTTTGTTTTTCAGTACAGGAAACTCACTACATAGACCATTCTGTCCTCAGGCTCACAGAGATCTGCCTGCCTTTGCCTCCTGAGTGCTGGGATTAAAGGTGTGCACCACTATGCCCAGTTTGACAAGCATCCAACTCTGGTTGTCATATTCTAGAAACACTGTCAGCTCCCAGTGTGACTCTGTCATGCCTGTCTTCAACTGTTTAAGAAACTGTGTGCAAAAAGAGACTCGGGTTTTTTTTTGTTTTTTTTTTGCATTAGAGGTTGTAAAATTTGGGTAAAGTCATGGGCTAGGAAATACCCATGAAATAAATACCATAAAGAAAAGAAAGTCAGTTTTCCAGAGTGGTTTCAGAGCAGGTGGGAGCACTTTGTGGGCGTGGCCTGGCTTGAAAGGGGAGGTAGCTTTCACAGGTGCACCTGCAAAGTGAAAGCAAGGAGGATGTGTAGACTAGAAAGGGAAGGTGAACTTGAGGCAGAACCTGGAATAACAGGGTGTGAGGAGTAGCTACACCCCACTGAAAACAGCCCACTGATGGGCTTTACCAACTGTTCCTGATTCCTGGAGCCTGGGTATGGTGATGTGAACACTCAGCCTCTGCACACTGGGAGTTTCATTGGAGAGAAATGCACCAGGGCAGGAGTGGGTAAGATCAGGAGCAGTAAGGTGGCTCGGTGGGCAGTTCCTAGGGTCCACTTGATGAAAGGAGAAAACTGACCCCAACAAACTGTCCTCCACAAGTGCCCATGCATATAAATACACACACAACATACATATGTATATAAATGTAATTCTAAAATACCCCCAGGAAACAGCTGGTGAGCCAATCAGAGACTGCTGGAGATCAAGTGCCAGGTGCATGGTGTGTGGGGACAGAGAATGACAGCTTTGGTGACTTTTTTTAAAGATTTATTTATTTATTATGCATACAGTATTCTCAGTACTCTACCTGCATGTCCATGTCTGCCTGCAGATCTCACCAGATCTCATTACAGAGATTGCTGAGTTGCTGGGAATTGAACTCAGAACCTTTGGTGACTTTTTTTTTAAACATTTTCTTTTCTTTTTTAAAGATTTATTTATTTATTAAGTATACAGTGGTCTGCCTGCATATGTCCCTTCTGCATATGGCAGAAGAGGGCACCATATTTTATTTTTTTAAAATATTTATTTATTTATTATGTATATAATGTTCTGTCTGTGTGTATGTCTGCAGGCCAGAAGAGGGCACCAGACCTCATTACAGATGGTTGTGAGCCACCATGTGGTTGCTGGGAATTGAACTCAGGACCTTTGGAAGGGCAGGCAATGCTCTTAACCACTGAGCCATCTCTCCAGCCCGGCACCATATTTTATTACAGATGGTTGTGAGCCACCATTGCTGGGAATTGAACTCAGAACCTTTGCAAGTGTAGTCAGTGCTCTTAACCTCTGAGCCATCTCTCCAGCCTTAGTGACTTCTGAGATGTCCTCAGGGCCTGGAGATCCATGACACATATAAAAGCGAGCTTCATAGATATTGAGCAGGGGATAGACCAGGGGCAGTGGATGTCTTGGGACACTGACAGAGCTGTCAGAGGGTCAACGTGGGTACATGGGAGCTGCAGAAGCCCTGGGGCCTGTCCACTGAGCAGGGACATCCTGGCCTGCTCTGTAGATGTGGTGGAACTTGGCCTGGAGGTTTGACTGACGACCCTGGGGTCCTGGCAAGTCAAGGAAAGTTCTTTGAAGGGCGAGGTTGGGGGATCCAGCAGGCCTACAGGATATGAATATTCCATGGGTTTGGCAAACTTCTACTATCTTTTTCCTGCTTTCCCAAAATCTGAGGGTTCTCTCTCATACTCCCCCAATCCAGACTCCAGTGGGTCTCTGGAGACTGGAGAGAGGGAGAGCTGAGCTGGTCTTGAAGTACAAGCTCGCAGAGACCTCCTGATCTGTGCCAGGCCCAGGCAGGTTTCTGGTCTCCCAACCCCCTTCTGTCCTCATCACAGGCCTGGGGAGCTTCCAGAACTTTGGCCGGGTGGAGGGCAGCAGTGGCAGGAATGGAAAATTCCTACTGGGTAGATGACATAGGTGGCTAGCAGTCTGGTTCCAGCCTTCTGCCTCCGATCCTAGGGTGTGATAAATCTATATGGGGCCCTGAGTCTGGGGTAAAGGATGACAGAGAGGGTGCTGGCTAGGAACTGTCCACTCACTCCAAATAGTGAGCTCGTTGGTGGCCAAGCTGGTGGCCTAGCTAACACAAGTCGTGGGAATGTTGTAGCAAGGTTAAGAGAGATGGAGAGTGTGGTTAGTGGAGCCAAGAAAGGACTTGGGAGAGGGTAATGGTAGAGACAGAGGAAGGTTTAGAAGCCTTAAAGATAGAGGGTGCCTGGCCTAGTGGTATAGGGCCTATTATCCTACCTACCTAGAATTGAGGTGGGAAGTTGACAAGTTCAAGACCTGTCTAGGCTACAGTGTGAGTTCAAGTCTAGCCTGTGCAATTTAGCAAGTGTTTGTCTCAAAAACACAAAGATCCAGGCACAGAAGCTCATGCCTATAATTCCTGAACTTGGGAAGATAGGGCAGAAAGATTGTTGAGAATTCTAGGCCAACCTGAACTACATGGTGAGTTCCCGGCCAACCTGGGCTACAGTGTGAGAACCTGGATTCCAAATTTTAAAAAAAAAATGAATTACAAATAAAAATAGCCTGATCGTGCAACCATGGGGACTTGATGTTAGATCCTTATCACCCATGTAAAAAGCAGGATGAGGTGGTATCTATAACCTGGTACTGGAGGACAGAGGCAGGTGTGGCCCAGGGGCTCACTAGCCTTCAGTCTAGATGGATTCAGTGAGAGATGCCATCATAATAAGGTAGAGGGCCAGAAAAATGGCTCGGTGGGTAAAGGAGCTTGCCATCAAGCCTGAGAGTCTGAATTCCATTCCGAGGACTCACATGGAAGAAAGAGAGAAAAAACTCTCACCATGATGACACATGAGCACCTCCCTCCCTCCCTCCCTCCCTCCCTCCCTCCCTCCTCTCTTTCTCACACAGAGTAAATTAAAATTTATTTGAAAATTTAGAAAATAAGGTGGATAAGCAATCAAAGAAGACATTCAGACATCAGCCTCTGGCCTCCACATATGCCTGCATAGATGACTGCATGTGTACACACAAGTAAACACGCATCCACCACATGCACACAACCACAGATGGGCTGGGGTATAGCTCAGTGGTAGTTGGCTAGCACATAGGAGACCCTAGTCTCAACCCTCAAATCCCCAGCCAAACAAAACCCCAGGCAGCAATGGGGAGGGAGGAGAGAGACAACAAGGGAAGCAGCGAGGGGCAGTTGTGGCCTCTCTGCTCACATCTTGCTCTGGGCATCTGTTCTGGTTCAGACGGCCAGAGGTGGTGTGACTGTCCCCTGTGAGTGAGTCCTGCTGCACTGGGACAGGAGTCCAAAGCCACCACTCCATTCTGACTTCATCCACTAGCACCGGCCTCAGCATCAGCACTGCCCACAGGGCCATTGTTGCCACTGTGATCATAACCTGAGAGCAGCCTGATCCCTGAGCCCCCAGACACCCTGAACTCCAGCTCCCAGAGGTTTAAGGGCTACTTGGAAGCAGGACTTAAGTTGGACCTCCAAGTATGTCACTTGTAGGTAGAACAGCAGCTCTCAGGGACTTGTCCCCAAGGGGAAACCAATAATGCCTGGAGACATTTTGGTGATACAACTGGGGGACTGCTCCTGGCACTTAGTGGGCAGATCGGCTACTGCTAGTGCCCTACAGTGGACAGGGCCATGCCCAGAATAAAGAATTATTTCCTTCCAAATGTCACTAGTGCCAAGCTCGAGGAACCAACCATCAGGTCCCTGGTCCCTCACTCAAGTCCTCCTCCCCAAATGCCCATATTATGCCTCTAGTTCCCAGAGTTGTAATCTTTGCCTGCCATGGTGCGGCCACTTTGCTCCCTCTTATCGCGCACCTTCTGGCCATCCCTGCTGGAATAGAAAGTCAATAAGATGAAAAGTGTTGTGGTCATGCTCCAGAAGGAAAAACACACAAAAACCATTGATACACAGAGTCCAGGGGGCCATGAAGCTTGGGGGTCATGCTTACCCAGGGCTGGGAGGCAGGGGCTGGGCTACCTCCTGGGTATATAAAAGGAAGGAGCGTACTCAGGGCTTCACTCCACCACAACAGTCGAGCTCGAAGTGGTTTATCCTGTGAGACCAGCTTTGGGTCAGCATCATGAAGTGGATGGTGGTAGCCTTGCTCTGCCTTCCTCTCTTGGAGGCAGCTTTGATCAGGTGAGACTGGACTTAGATGACAGACTCAGAGAGCCTTAAGTGGGAGGCAGCTGCCTGGAGCCTGTGGAGGCCAGACAAGGGTGTCAGATCCCCTGGGACTGGAGTTACAGCTGGTTGTGGGTGCTGAGAATTGAACCCTGCTCCTCTGGAAATGCAAACAGTGCCTTTAACTGCTGAGCCACATTTACCACGACTACCCAGTCCCTTACTGGGTATTCATGGTAACCTAGAGATAATTTAAAGCAGAGGGAGGATTCACAGAGGTTATGGATAATTCCCATGGACTTGAGTATCTATAGTCGGTACCTCATACTTTCTTTTTTTAAAATTATGACTCAATTCAGTTTGTGTATGGGAGGAGACTGTGAGTGTATCGGTGCCACTGAATACATGTGGAGGTCAGAGGAAGACAACAGGAGTCACTTCTCTCCTTCTACCACATGTGTTCTAGGAGCTGAACTCAGGTGGACAGGGTTGGCAGCAAGCGCCTTTACCTGTTGAGCCATCTTATTAGGCCTGCTACCTGGTAGTTTCTTGGGTGAAAAGCCAGCTCCTCCCAGAAACTTCTGCAAACTCCAGAGAGGTGGTTGGTGTGGCTCTTGTGAAGGGAGTTAGCAGAGAAACTCTGAGATGTCCTAGAGTCTTAAAAGAATGAGGATTTAAGATGGAGAAAGAAGTAAAAGAAAAAGGGATTCTGAGTTGCAGAGCAAGCAGGTGGATCTGCAGAGGTCCTGGGAGGTGGCTGCCAGCAGCTCTTAGATCATGCTTATGGTGACATGGGCAGAAGCTACGGCGCCTAAGTTCCAACTCTGGAACTCCCAAGCCACTTTCCCCAAGGACTGTCTGGGAGGCACAGTGATGTCCCTGGGCTGTAGGTAGGGTTGGTACCATTTCCCTCACTCTATGCTGGGTCACATCAGTCAGTGCTCCATGGCAGAGGGCCACCATGGCAGAGGTGAACCTGCTTTCTCCGGCACCTTTAAAAACGTGCCAGAGTGGCTGGGATGTGGCTCGCTTGGTAGGGAGCTTGTGTGATGCCCTGACTTTGATCCCCAGCTCTCTATAAACTAGGTGTGGTGGTGCATGCTTGTGAGGTAGAGGCAGAAGGATCAGAAGTTAAAGGCCGCTCTTTGATAAGTATTACGTTTGAGACTAACAAGAGACACGAGACCCTATCTGAAAAGCATAGACACTGATTCTAACAAGGATAGTTCTCCAAGTCACCCTCCCCTTCTTGGGAGGGAATTCCAGCGTATATCAGAGCAGGGGGCCTGGGTAGCAGGGGTACTTTCATGTGGGGCGAAGGTGGATGTGGCTGAAGTTGATTAGTTTCTAAATCTCGGAACAAACATTAAGAAGGAGTTTGAGAACAAGAGGAAAGGAGAAGAAAAAGATAAAGGGAGAAAAAGCTGGAAAGAAATCAAGACAGAAAGATGGGGAGACAGACAGATATAAACAGTGGGCATGTGTGGGGCACAGTGTCAGAGAGATTGAGGTATAGGAGAGAGGGAGGGGAAGACAGAGAGAGACAGAGGCCAGAGATGGGGAGGGGGAGTGTAGAAGGAGAAAGGAAGGAGGGAGGCTCCGACCTGACACACATCCCTCTGCAGGGTCCCCCTGAAGAGGATGAAGACTATCCGAGAGACCATGAGGGAAAAGGGTGTGCTCAATGATTTCCTGAAAAACCACAAGCATGACCCTGGCCAGAAGTACCGCTTTGGCAACTTTGGTGACTTTAGTGTACTCTACGAGCCCATAGCCTACATGGATGTAAGTCTTAACACCACTGTCCCTGCTGCCAAAGCTGAGGGTTCCCTGTCTTCCCACACTGGGGTGCACTCCCTTCTTCCAATCTGCTATGGGCCACTGTTGGAAGAGCTTGGGGTGGGGTCCTTACTGACCTTGCAGCCCTCAGAGAGCTTGGTGACTGCCCTGGGCAACATAGACTGAGCATCCTTGGGTTTGGGGCAGATTTTGAGGGAAGACTAGGGCCACTGGCTTTAGTGTGGTTTGGAGGGCAGCAGCTGGGTCCTCTCCTGCGCACCTGTGGAGCTGCAGAGCCCCTGGATCCCTCAGAGCTAACCAGTCCACCCTGTGATATCCCCTCTCCCTCATCAGGCTGCCTACTTTGGTGAGATCAGCATCGGGACTCCACCCCAGAACTTCTTGGTTCTTTTCGATACTGGCTCCTCCAACCTGTGGGTGCCTTCTGTCTACTGCCAGAGCGAGGCCTGCAGTGAGTGCTGGGTGGCAGGGAAGGGAGGCTGGGAGAAATTCACCCCTGGAGAAGATGGTGGTGTTTTCAGTCACATGACATATCCAAGCCTTGTCAAAGAGGCTGGCCCTGCAGCTGGGTGGCTCTTTTGCCTTTTCTGCTAAGAAGTAAATATACCTTCATCTATGCCAACCCACCTCACCCACTCCATTTTCTTCCATCCCACCCATCCTGATGACCAGGACAATAGCATCCTTTTTCTTGTGGGTCATCTCCACTCTCTTTCACAGCAGTCAGTTCTGCCTTCTCTTCACCCCACGCTTGCATCAGGCGTGTCTAAAGGATGGGCTGGAACAACAATGGATGTGGCCTTGTCCTGCTGCAGTGGGGGCAGGCAGATAGAATTTGGGCAGGCATTTTGTAATACTGCTTTTGTCCCTGCCAGAGTCTTATGATTCTATTATCTCTGGTCCAAGGGGTCTCTCTTTGGCTATATCTCATGCTGCCTCAGGATTTTGGTATGACCAAGTTCTTGAAGGGGTGGAAGCTGTGGGATGAAACGTGCTTAGTGACCCATTCACTCCTATGGTGGATGAGCAGTCAATCTGTGCTAGGGCTTTTCTCGGACCTAGGACACGGAGATAAAGTCCAGCCAACCCTGCCCAGAGAGACCAAAGTCCCAGAGCTTACCCTATAAATCACAGGGGGCTTTCAGGTCATGGGTGATTCAAAGGCCTCAGCTGATCACCCCTTGCTGTCATGAGTAGGGGATGCTGAAGCCCCGGGTTTAAGCACAGGCTGAGGAAGACGCCCCCTCCACTCAACAATCTGACCTCTATGTCATGCCTCCCCTGCAGCCACACACACCCGCTTCAACCCTAGCAAGTCCTCTACCTACTACACGGAAGGGCAGACCTTCTCCCTGCAGTACGGCACCGGCAGCCTTACCGGCTTCTTTGGCTATGACACTCTGACTGTGAGTGCGACTTCCTGCCCCTGGGTCAGGGTGGGAGGAAGATGAGGGCCTTAAGAAAGCCCCTGAAACATGATGGAAAAGCTCATAGGATGGGAAGTCAGCACGAGACCTCATCCATTCACGATGCTGACACTCGCTGATGGTTGTTTTGTATCAGGATTGCTGGGAAAGCCATGATGAACCCTTTGGTTGTGGCCATTTCCCTCCAAGAACACAGCTCTTCCGAGGAGAGAGGGGTGGGGCAGGGACAATGCAGTGATGCTCCTGATTCTCAGGAGGGAAGATGGCTGCTGCCAACTTATGAAGGTGTAGGGGATACTGAGGCAAGGAGAGAGGAACAAGAGTTGTCTCTGGAGAGCGGGGCCCTGAGGGATCAAGGTAGGTCCGTCTGGTCTGTCACTATCTCCCTATTGTAACCTCTGCTCCAGGTCCAAGGCATTAAGGTCCCCAACCAAGAGTTTGGCCTGAGTGAGAACGAACCTGGCACCAATTTCGTCTATGCAGACTTCGATGGCATCATGGGCCTGGCCTTCCCCGGCCTGTCTGCCGGTGGTGCCACCACCGCCATGCAGGGCTTGTTGAAGGAGGGTGCTCTCTCCAAGCCCCTCTTTGGTGTCTACCTTGGCAGGTAAGCAACCACTTAGGAATTTCTCTGCCTTCCACTGCCCAACTGTGGCTCAGAAGCTTGTGGGCTGAACGCTTCGCCCACACCTGTCCCAGCACCTTCCTCTCCAGCTCTGGAATTTTGCACTCCCCACCCCATATCTGTTTCCTGTTCACTCCTTTTTTTTTAACGTTTATTTATTTGTGTTAGAGCAGGGGTTGGGGTACATGCCACAGCGAACTCGTAGAGGTCAGAGGACAACTTGCAGGAATTGGTTCTCCTCTTTCACTGTGTGGGTCTCAAAGATGGCGCTCAGCTTGCCGGGCTTGGCCACAAGCACCTTTATTTGCTGAGCCAACCTGCCAGCCCGTGCAGGTGTTCTTTGTGTTCCTTGGCTGTGACAAGCTCTCTATTTCCAACTCAAATCTGGGAGTGGCTTTCATTCTAGCTCTTCCTGGGTCAGCCTTCTGTGCCTGCCCCACTGAGGTCCCTCTCTGGCTGAGATTTTCCACTCTGTATCTCTTTTGTATAGTAATCTCTTGCTTCATCCCCTTTGATCTGCTGTTCCAGCTGGTCCTGGAGTCTTTGGGGCTTGGCCCGGGATTGACCTCTAACCTGTTGTTATCTTTCCAGCAAACACAAGCAGGCCTAGCCTGGGCCTCTGGTTTCTCTCTTTTTTCTTCAGAGTTAGCAACCTTCTAGAATGTCCATACACTCACTGTGACTTAAGGGCCTGACTCTGACATTGGCACCTTCACTGTCACCAACCCTACAGACTTGTTGTTTGCTTCTGTTTGCAAGTGCTCTACATGTCACCTTTGGGAGCTCCACCCATCCCTGCTTTGCTCCTCCTCCAGCATCAAATTCCCACTTCTTTATTCCAGTAGAAAAGTTAACATGCTGGCCTTTCAGGGGCTCCTGGTGACAGGCTCCACCAGCTGGCATGATGTAAAAGGCAGAAGCTGGCAGCAGTGGGTGGGGCCCACATGGTAGCTGCCTGCTCAGAGGGGCTGGGACTCTATGGGACAGCATCACTCCAGAGTCTGAAGCACTGGAGATTTTGAGAGGCCCACATAGGTAGCTCATCTGGAGGAAACACATCCCATCTTCAGGAAGACCCAATCTGAGGGAAACACTTCCTGTCCTCAGGAAGCACCAGCCTGAGGGAGACCTAGCTAATCTGCAGGGAGCCCCAGTCTGAGGGGACCCGTCCGCAGGAAGCCTCACTGTGAAGTGAGCTTGGGTAATTCACCACAGGATGCTGTTCATTCCTTATCCTTCCTTTTGTCTTCTGTAGCCAGGAGGGATCTAATGGTGGACAGATTGTTTTTGGAGGTGTGGACAAGGACCTCTACACTGGGGAGATCACCTGGATTCCTGTCACCCAGGAGCTCTACTGGCAGATTAGCATCGATGAGTGAGTCTCTGGTGGGATCTTGGGGAGTGTAGCCTTCTCTGCTTGCACCTCCAAACATTATACACCGTCCATTCATCCAGGCACTGCTGGTGGGTTGGGTGGGAGAGGACTTTAAGATATGCCATCCCCCAGAGTCACAGCTAACCTATACAGAAGCATCAGAGTCGAGCTAAATCTGGAGAGAGGGGTGACACATAAAATCTCAATCACAAGGTCCCCTGTAGTCCAACGCCACAGGCTAGAAACTGAGTGCATTTCAAAGTCCTTGCAACAACCAGTGGCTCTGGCTTTCGCCGTGGCTACAGCCTTCCTTGAAACTTTGGAAGTAGGTTCAATGGCCATTCCTATGGCTTTGAAGAGACTCTAGGGTGATATGAAGTGGGGTCTCCTCACCTTCCTCAAGAATGGCTTGTCTCTGTGTGCAGCCATCTGTGTCACTGTGGTGGGAGGCCCCCTCTGACTGCCTTGAACAGGTGGGAACTGAGGCTGCTATCTTCTTACCATTCAGCTTCCTTATTGGTGAAACCACCTCTGGCTGGTGCTCCCAGGGCTGCCAAGGCATTGTAGACACAGGCACCTCTCTCCTCACCATGCCCTCTCAGTACCTGAGTGACTTTCTGCAGGCCATAGGAGCTGAGGAAGAATATGGAGAGGTGAGTATGGTAGGCAGGGCTCCCCCCTTCCTCAGGAATGGCCATCTTATGGGGTGGCATGACTGGGTATGCCACTTACAGCTTCTCTTTGGGAAATCAAAGCTAGCTGAATTCTTGGACTCCAGGCTTTTAGCTACTGGGGGCACTGGAGGGTAGTGGCCCTGGCAGGGTGGAGACCTGGAGACTGGATCTGAGGAAGTATGGCAAAGCAATACTCTTCTGAGCCGAAGTCACCTTGGAATATGGATTAAACACTGCCTGGCCTTTAGGATTAGAGAAAATGACTAGAAAGTGGGACCAAGAAGACAGCTCTGTGGTCCACATGTCCTCACCCCCACAGGGTCAGGCTCTCTCCTGCTCTCTCCATCCTAAGGCCAGTGGAGAGCTGGGCTACTGAAGACATTCTCCTACGTTTGGGGAAACTGAATGGGTTCCCATGCTCTACAGAAATGTATGTTAAAGGGCACTTGCAGAGGAAGGGCAACAACCCACTCTCTCTCTCTCAGAGTGGAAATCCAGTCAGGAGCAAAGCTTTAGGGTAGTGGGCTCCTCAGGGTTCCTCGAACCTCTCCCCATCTGTGCCGATGCTACTTAAAGTTAATAGTAGGTGAGTCAGCATTGCCTTGGAGTTGTGCCTCCCCAATCCAAAGCAGACTGGGGTATGGATCTAGGGTTTAGAGTGCGAGGTGGCAGGCATGATGGGGTACAGGCCTAGGGTGTAGCGTGCTGAGGTAGCAGGAGTGTTGGACACTGTTCTAAGTGAGACATATCGGCATGGGCCGTGTTCCTTTCTGCAGTATTTTGTGAGCTGTGACAGCGTCAGCAGCCTGCCTACCTTCAACTTTGTCCTCAACGGTGTCCAGTTCCCTCTGTCGCCCTCTTCCTACATCCTCCAGGTAAGGCCTAGTTCCTATGGGCAGAGCTCCAGGGATCTAGAGTTGGTCTAGAACAGCTATGCAGAGGTTTGAATCCAAGTTGGTCAGTCCTCAAGGCTTAACTATCAGGCCGACCTGTTGCAGGCCAGGAGCAGGGGGAGGGTAGTCTGTGGAGGAAGCCCTCCACTCCGTAGAACCATGGCAACCTGAAGTCAGCTATTGGGGAAAGAACACCCTCTCTCTCCGAGCCCCAACAGCCCTTGCTGTGGAGGGACAGCTTTCCCATGAGCCCCGGGGCAGTCTTTGAGTCATTCAGTTGCTGAAGTTCAGTTCGTCCGTGAGCATGTGGGAGAATGCTGTCTTCTGTTGAACAGGAGGATGGCTACTGCATGGTGGGCCTTGAGAGCACCCCTCTGACCTCTGAAGATGGCCAGCCCTTCTGGATTCTTGGGGATGTCTTCCTCAGGTCTTACTACGCCGTCTTTGACATGGGCAATAACAGGGTGGGCTTTGCCACTGCTGTCTAGACTTGCCATCTGGACCCTGTGCCCTTCTTCCTCTCAACCTCCCCCAACTTGTGACGAATACCCTCTGTCCTTGCTCTCTGCCTCCAGCCTTCCCTTTCTGTACCCTACACTTTCTCTAATAATAAATAGTTCCCCACATTGACCAGCCTGTTGAGTCATTTGTATGGGATGTGTGGGGTGGGGGAGCTGGGTAAAGTTGTGACTCAGACTACTGGGTCTTAGGGACTGTGGGAGTGGAGATCATGGCAAGTTCCACTTTGACTGACTTCAGTGGCCACAAGGTTTCCCGGTGGGTCATTGAGATGCTAAGTGAAGCAGAGTTTGAAGCCAGGCGTGGACATAGGCTGTACCCTTCAGAGTTTAGAGCCTCGTCTCAGATTCCCTCTGAAGAGAGAAGACTGGTGATGGGAGCAGGGCTTGCACATGACGGGCAAATGGGAAACACCCTGCTGAACCACACCCCAGACTCCACAGGCACCAAGGCCATGGGAATGACCCCTAGCAACGTGCCTGTTTGGCTCTTCAACTTTGAATCAATTTTGACTAGAATTTTCTGAAGGATATTGTACCCATGTTCATTTCTAACAGTTATGGGTCCTAGAGGAAGCAAGATGCTTATTTCTAGGAAGGCTGAAGAAGGTTGAGGCTGAGTTAAAGTGACTACATTTTACCCAATCTCCTAAATCCGAGGACTTGTATTTGAAGGAGAGAGGGTTGCCCCTCTGCTATGGACAGACTGGCCAGCTATTTCCCTGGCTTTCTCTGGCCAGCTCAGTTAGCGGTCTGTTGCTCTAGACTTTATTCTTGCACATCCTTAGCAGTTTCTCAGAAAGCGCCAGAAATATGCGGTCACATGATGGGGGGAAGAGGAGGGAGAAGAGGAAGAAAATAAAGGATAACGTGGAGGGTGAGAGGGAAGGGGTGAAGGAAAGGGCAGGAGGTGTGGAGAAAAGGAAGTAGTGGGAGAAGGAGTAAAGAAAAAAACAGGGAAAGAAAGCGAAGAATGTTATCTTAGTGCTCTGAGCTTCTGTTCGGAGGAAGAGACAAGCGAGAAGACTGGAAGACTTCTGAACAGTAAAATGGCAGTGATGTGGTTCCATCTTATACTTACGAGCAGGAACAAAGGGCAAGATTCAAACTGAGACAGGATAGAAGGGGAAATTATGGGACTTGAGAGGAAAAGGTATCCCCCTCATTCTACAGTCTGGATGAAGTCTTCTTCAGCTGAGAATCATGACTTCTAGGACAATGAACATTTCATGTGAGGGCTGCCAACACAGAGATCATTTCATTAAGCACTTAAACAAACAAGCCAGGAGTGGGGACACACTCTTGGAAAGCAGAGGCACGCAGATCTCTGTGAGTTCGAGGGCAGCATAATCCACTAGTGAATTCTGAGCCAGCTAGGGTTATTTGGTGAGACCCTGTTTCAACAAAATAAAACAATGGAAAACACAACAATAAACCAGGCTTGAGGCCTGAGCATGTGTGTCCCAGAGCAAAGCCTCAGCTCTCCCCCAGACAGTCTGGGAACCTTACAAGTAAGACTGTTTTGTTTACAGTTAAGATAGCCTAACTTCCTTTATGATCTTTTTTTTTTAAATATTTTTATGGTTTATTTAACTTTATGTGCATTGATGTGAATGTGTCAGATTCCCTGGAACTGGATCTTCAGACAGTTGTGAGCTGCCATGTGGGTGCTGGGAATTGAACCCTGGTCCTCTGGAAGAGCAGTCAGTGCTCTTAACCACCCTGAGCCATCTCTCCAGCCCCTTCCTTTATGATCTTTAACCTGGTCAATTACAACACTATCAGGTTCACCCCAGGAAACATCCTGTGATCTTATTTAAGTTTCTCTGCAGTCCTCTGAAGATAACTTCAGAGATCACCAAAATAAGAAAGCTGGCTATTGTAAAAAACAATGAGAAGCCCACACCCAGTTTCTCTGGTGGGCCTATCCTTTCCACTTTCCCTGATTGTCTCTTTCTCTTAACCTCTGTGTTTTAAATATATATTTAAAAATACATTTTTAAGTATAGCAATGGTGGCGCAGGTCTTTAATCCGAGCACTTGGGAGGCAGAGGTAGAAGGATCTCTGTGAGTTTGAGGCCAGCCTGGACTACAGAGAGAGTTCCAGCACAGCCAAGGCTATACAAAGAAATCCTATCAACAAAAACAAACAAACAATATATATGTTATTTTTATACATTTACACATATATTTTTAAATAAACTACAGTTCTGCTTCATACTGACTTGTCCTGAAATAATAATAATTACTAGAACAGCAATTATTATTATTATTTAACAAAGCAGTCAAAAGTCTGTAAGTGGAGGTTCCTAAAGGATAAGGTAACTCCTCAGTCTGCTGCAGGCAATCCTGAGAGTGACCACCTTCGCATAAACCAGGAGGGACTACCTGGGACCCTATATCTTTCTCACATTCCTGGAAAAGAAGCTTGGTATTGGTCCTTTCACAAGATGTCATAATGTAGTAGGTCCTACCTCGGGACACCACTGATAGAGAAGAGAAAGAAAATCTGAAAAGGGAAAAAGGGGACAAACTTTTAAAGTCAAAAGTTGATTCCTTGGGAACCCCGGCCAACAGAGTAGAACTGCAAATCCCGGCGAGCCCCGCGCGGTTGCGGCAGGGACTACGTTTCCCAGCGGGTGAAGCGGGAGGGCTTCGGGGGCGGGTGCTGCCCTCTGCCGGGTTCAAGCGGGAAGTGGGCGCGGAGAGACAGCCAGAACCCGAGCGCCCGGCGTGGGGCTAGGTGACACGGAGGAGCCGCGGGCGGGACGCAGAAAACGGCGACGGCGCCGAGGGTGGCGGGAAGGGCGGACGGGCCGGGCCTGGCTGGTGGCGCGTAGCCTGAGGAGCCCGACAGCGGGCGGCGGGCGAAGATCGGGGGTCGGGCACCCGAACTTGAGACAAGTTGCGGGAACCACAGGGAGCCGGCGGCGGACAGATTGACCTTCAAAGCGAGGTGAGCGGGACTAGGGGGCAAGGGGTGCACGGGGAACTGGGGAACGCCAGCTCCGCACTTTCCATCCTGTGGGTGCCGGAGACAGGTGGGGTGGGTGGATGGGGGTACAGACGAGCAGGACAGGGTGCACTGCACCGCCACCCATCCGCAGCCGGTGCAGCCCTGGGTACCCGGCGCGTGGCCGGAGCGGTGCAGCTCGTCAGCCGGAGGGCCCCTCGGGCCCCTCTCTTCAGGCCTGGTAGGGGGCCGCCTCCCCGCGACCTTAGGTAACCGGAGCTGGAGTGGCCGGGGCGGGCACGGGCCAGACCGGGGAAGCTGAGTGGAGCTAGGGCGGGAGGCGCAGGAGTAAACTTGCAATAAGTTTTGAGGGACGCTCGGGGCCCTCAGCTCGCTCCCCCTCCCCCGATACGGCGGGGGTGGGGGGCTCGGGGGAGGGAGTCCGAGGCCGGGGGAGGTGCGCAAGCACCAAGGCCGGCGGGGCCAGGCCCAGCCTGGATGGTAGCGGGGGAGTGGGAGTGCCGGCGAGGCGCCACGCCCCGTGGGTTGGGCTGCTGTGTCCCGGGGATGGTGTGGACGTCCCATCCCTCTGTGCCTCCCTCCCTCCTTGATCTCTTGCAGAAGACACCCATGATTTCAGCCCCTGGTGTCCCTGGCAAACTTCTCTTGCCTTATCCCACCACCCTAGGGAACCCCAACTCGGTTGCACCTTCTGTGCCTCTCGCTTTCTGCTTCCTTGAACTTCCAGTTGTCTGCCCTCCTCCCTGAGCCACCCTCTTGATCCCCAATTCCGGAAAATACGCCGCCTTTCCCCTGTCTGTCCTCTTCACTCTGCCCCGTCCAACCCCAGGCTAGCTCGCCCGGGGCTCCAGGTCAGTGCCTTCGTCTCCCCCACCCCCAACTCCGGACCCCGTCGCTTCTTCCGCCTAGCGCCTCCTGGAAGAGAGCTGGCGGATGCCACCTGGGTCCCCGCCCCTCGGCCCCCGTCGTGCTCTGGGTTCTGGCTTCACGCACCGCTGCCCGGAGCTGCTTGTTCTCAGAGCTTCCAGAAGCATCACTGTCTTGGGCTATAGCCAGCCTCTCTCTTTGCCTGTGCTGCGAAAGGACCAAATAGAAATAGGGTCATCTGTTGCACCACTGTGAGGACCAAGTGCAGAGAAAGCTGGGTACCGGCTGGGACATGGTGAGCTTGTGTAATGAATGTGGAAGTGTGGATGGATTGTGAAGATGGCAGTTTCTGATAGTAAGGAGAACACAGCACTGTGTGAATTAGAATAGCCAAGTGCCACTAGAGGCAGACTGTAGTAGACCTTGCTGCAAGCAATAGCTGCCAGCACCTAATGTATCTTGCATCAGGGTAGGAATTATTGTTCTTGTTACACCGATTCAGAGAAGTTAAGTAAATTGTTGAAAACCACGCAGCCTGGAGTAGAGCTGGGGTTCTAACCCAGGCTCAACCAATTCCAAGAACCATGTCTTTAATTCCTGAAGACCATATTGTGTTTGTCAGAAGTTCTTTTTTTCTTGTTCTATTTATTTGTTTATTCATTTACTTATGTATTTATTTTATTTTGTTGTTGTTGTTTCAAGACAGGGTTTCTTCCTTTCTCTCTCTCTCTCTCTCTCTCTCTCTCTCTCTCTCTCTTTCTTTCTTTCTTTCGTTTTGAGACAGGGTTGCTCTGTAGCTTTGGAGCCTGTTCTGGAACTAGCTCTTGTAGACCAGGCTGACCTCGAACTCAGAAAGATCCGCCTGCCTCTGCCTCCTGAGTGCTGGGATTAAAGGTGCCCTAGCGCCCCCTAGCTGTATTGTTACTTTCCTATTGCTGTGATAAAACCCCATGGCAAGGGTATATTCCAGGCTTACACTTCCAGGGGGATAAGAATCTATCACCATCATGGCAGGGAGCATGGCAGCCATTCAGGATGGCTGAGTGTTTATATCCTGAACCACAATAGGAATCAGAGAGTACACTGGGAATGCCACAAGTCTTTTTTTTTTTTTTTAAAGATTTATTTATTTATTTTGTTTACAGTGTTCTGTCTGCATGTGTGCCTGAAGGCCAGAAGAGAGCACCATTTTTCTTTACAGATGGTTGTGAGCCACCCTGTGGTTGCCGGAGTGTTCTTAACCTCTGAGCCATCTCTCCAACCGCGCCACAAGTCTTTTGAAGCCTCAAAGCCCACTCCCAATGACACACCTCCTCCAGCAAGGCCACACCTCCTAACCCAACCCAAACAGTTCTATCAGCTGGAAACCAAGTATTCAAAACATAGGAACCTGTGGGGACCTTTGCCATTTAAACAAGCACACCTCCTAAGAACTCAAAGACCAAGAATAAACAGAAGTGAAACTGTTGATAAGCTTACAGTAATGATCGCAAGGAGATTTTTAATTGTGGGAGAAAGCCTAATATTTCCTTGGAACTCCTAATAGGCCCAGAGACTAGCTCCCTTTGTTTCATACTGTGCTAACTTTAGGGTAAAGCACTATGCTGACTATGAAGAACCTTTATTTATTAGAAGTTGTTATTGTTCTTAAATTTTTACTGCTTTGTTAGTGTTCTAGAACCATCTCTATGAATTCTGGTTGCCTCTATTTTTTTGTTCCCATAAACTGCAGTGTTTGGAGTTTTGATTTTGAAGAATTCACTTCAGTTTGGTGTCCTCTGGAAAATATTGATTCAGTTGTTGCAAAAACGTGAGTCTTTTAAATGGTTGGGTTCCATATTTTCTGAATTTTTTAATGACTTATTTCTTTTTACCTCGTGTGCATTGGTGTTTCTCCTGCATGTCTGTCGGTGTGAGGCTGTTGGGCTCCCTAGACGGGAATTACAGACAGTTGTGAGCTGCCATGTAGGTGCTGGGAAATGAACCCAGTCCTCTGGAAGAGCAGTCCGTGCTCTTAACTGCTGAGTCATCTCTCCAGCCCCAGGTTCCAGATTTTCAAGTAACTCGTTTTAGAGATAAAGACACTGAACCCATGAAAATGAAAACTCTCAGTCAAAGGCACATGGTAAGTGTTATGGCTTAAGTGTGAACCATCCCTGACAGGCTCCCATGGTTGAAGGCCAGTCCCGAGCTGAAGCTGCTCTTTTGTGAGGTTGGGTTGTAATTCAGGAAAAGTGACTCATGAGAGAAAGACACCATGTAACAGAGTTCACATGGAGGCATTTTTATTAAGGGGAAGGGAATGTAAAAAGAGGGAGATGGGGATAGGAACAGCAGAAGAGAAGAGAAAGACAGAGAGATGGGAAGTCAGCAGGGCCATTTTAAAGGGGAGTATAGTAAATGTGTACAGGAGGTGCTCTAGTGGCTGCAGCTAAGACATATCCTGTCAGAACCCCAAGGGCAGGCCAGTGCAGATGCCTGAAGACTAACAGGTCGTACAACCTAACTAGAGGATGCAGTTTACTGGAGATGGGCCTGGAGGATGAAACAGACCCTGCTTTCTGACCCACTGAGCTATGAGCAAGCAGCCTCCCACTCCCACTGCCACCACAGGTGAGTCATATACCAGCTGCTGTCTCCCAGCCACAACAGCCTGCCCCTCTCCACCAGGAGCCAAAGTAAACTTGGCCTCCCTGAAGTTGCTTCTTTGAGGTATTTTATCACAGTGATCACAAAAAAAAAAAAACCATATTTCTAATGCAGTAAGTGACAGAGCTGGGACCAAATGGTGTCCCAGCCATTCTTCTAGTATACTGATGAAGGTACAGTGAGAATGAGTGAGATTAGCCTGGAGCCAGACTGTAGGAAGAATGTTTAAGGGAAACTCACAAGGTTATCCTCATTGGGTGGCTGAATTTGAAATAACTAAAGTAGCGCCATCTTATTCTACTCCATTTTGTATCTTCTTAGACCATTCTCAGCCCTCAATGTCCCAACAGTCACATCAACATTGGCAGCTCATTTGGCATTTCCATGACCCTGGCCATGGTCCAAAATAATTAATGTTCATACAAACTAAACATAAACTCACTGAAAAGGTACAAATCAATGTGAAATAGCTACTATGTTCTGCCAAAATAAATGTTGCACAGTTATTCTGGCCCTCATCAAACACTGATGTGATTGTGTTTTTGTTTGTTTGTTTGGTTTGGCTTGGTTTTTACTTTAAAAACACTACCCCTGAGCTCAGCATCAAGAATTTTCTGAGGAGTTAGCCTTCCAAAAATAAAGAACTCAATTTAACATTATATGTGTCGTGGTCTGTGACTTTCTCACCTATCCTGTAGCAGATTCTCACAAGAATCTCATGAGACAGTACTTGGGAACCATCTTGTGCTACAAACTGGGTACCATCTGAGAACCTAAGAGAGAGATCTCTTCTCTCATCATTTCATAGTATTTCCTGAAACAAAGCCCTCTCCCCTCTCTACCTGCACCCTTCTGTTAAGTATCTTCCAACCAACAAATGTCTCTGCCAACCCAGTAATTCCAATCAAACCAAATCAGACCAAATTAAAAGATGCCAGGTTTAATGGGTGTCAGCGCTCTGGGGTGGCCCCTGGGAAAACACAGAGGGGGCAGAAGGAGAACCTGAAAGACCACTGGAGAGAGAAAGGGGGGACCACATGTTTATTTTCTGGGAAGGGGCAGTTTAAATAGCCTGTGGGAGTGGTCTTGACCCTCCCTGGGGAGGGTCACCATTTGGCGGGCTTTCTTGGAGGTACAGTTGTGTTTTATCCCGAGCTCTGGTACTTGGAAGGCCTTACTTGCCCGACTTGACTTGGGGTTCACCCAGTAGGACCAGTCTTGTGTCTGCGAACACTTATAACAATCAGTGGCAAGCGTTCAGCTTCGGGTGGTAAATAGCATCTGGAGCAAACAATTCACCAAGAAGCTGGGGAGAAAAAAATGACTAAGGCTTGAAATAGAGAAGGTTTGGAAATGGCTGTTTCTGGGATTCGAGAAGCCATGCGCTGTCATGTACATACTCTGGGGAGACCTGGAGGTGGCACTAAGCTCTCACAGGTGTTGATCATAAGGTTCCAGAGCCCAGCAACTCCCACAGCCCCAGTGCGGTCCCCACCATAGTCACACTGAAGCCCCAGTGCGGTCTCCACCATAGTCACACTGAAGGGCGGCTTCCAGCTGCCCAGCACACACCCTCCTCAGATGCCAGCCCAGCACCTCTCACTAAATTAGCAACTCAGGTGGTAACCTCAGGGCAGGTTGCAGCCTCCAGGATCTCAGAGCCAAGGAAAGTGGAGATGAAAAAAAAAGCATGCCACCCTCCCAGTGCCCACGGAAAGGCGGTAAGCCTCTCACTGTAAAGTCTGCTTGAAGTTTATTCTTGCTGGCTGAGAGTCAAGAATTCTAGCTCAGTTAACACTGGCGGCAAAGAATGTCTATACAGAGAACTCATTTCCTCTACATAGCAATATTTCAAGTTAGAATGATAAAACAGCCTGACTCATGCTCAAACCTCAGCACATACAGCCTTTCCCAACTGTAAATCTGCAATTTTTTCAGAATCTCACAAGAAACACATCTACACTAATGAACATGTCTTTGGCTTCTTGTTCAAACCTTATGGCCCAATGATTTTACCTAATCACATGGAAATCCTACCCAGGATACCACAGGGGTCACCTATAACTTCATTTATTAAAAAAGAGGAGAAAAGGAAAGGAAAATCAAATTTCTTAGCAACCCTTTGAGATGTAACTTGAGAGCCACTAAAAGCATGTATGTGGCTCCTGGTTACACACAGGTGTAACTCTCCTTTCAGAGCCCCACACTCACACTTAAGTGTGTCTTTTCCTTTCCCTGGATGCCTCTCTTTCTAGTCTCTCCCATCCTTAAGTTACACTGAAGGCTCAGCAGGTAAAGGCATTCACCATCAATGCTGACAATTTAGAGTTCAGTCTCAGGGACACACATAAAGGAGAGAACTGATTCCTGAAAGTCCTCTAACCTCTACATGCATGTGCTCCTACACTCATCTTCCCCCATCAATCAGTCAATCAATCAAAATAAACAAATGTAAAAACAAAAAATTAATCTGTATTAAAATCCCTTCCTAAAGAACTCCATTCTGAAGCCGGGTGGTGGTGGCACATGCCTTTAATCCCAGCACTCGGGAGGCAGAGGCAGGCAGATCTCTGTGAGTTCTAGTCCAGCCTGGTCTACAAGAGCTAGTTCCAGAACAGGCTCCAAAGCTACAGAGAAACTGTGTCTCGAAAAACCAAAAAAAAAAAAAAAAACTCCATTCTGCTTCTTGTTGGTTCATCCTGAAGTTCCTTTGAGTATCTGAAAAAGGTGACACTGGGGAGCTGTGTTTCCCATCCAGTCCCCACAGCCACTGACAAACCCTAGTTGGTCAGCTGGTGGACCTTGGCCAGCAGGCTTTACATAGCACCTACCCCAAACTTGGCTCCCCACTTTGAGTTGTCAGATACAGTAAACTCTTGACATCTGAAGCCAAAAGGAACTTCCCCCCGAGGTTTCTCAGAACGCGCTAGGAGGGAACAGTTGTATCGTTGTGAGTTTAATGCACATTCCCAGAAACACGAACCTTGCTCAGCTGCTTTCCACAAACTTAACTCACCTGGTAATTGAATTTCAGTCTTGCTCACTTTCCAGAGAAACTAATAAAGGGGCTTGGGAAAGTCTGGGTCGCCCTTGTCCCTGTTGTTCTACAAACAACAAGCTTTTCATAAGCCCCACTGTTGCCACAGAACTGGCACACAGCGTGTGTATGGGCCGCTGACTTCACTGCATGGGGAGTCAGAGCTTCAAACTCCCAAGATCTCTAAGCCCCAGGATGATTTAAAAACAAACAAAAACCTGACAGCATTTTGGAGATAAGGACAGAAAGGAAAGAGAAGGCCATAAACCCTCTCTTGGAAGTTGACCACAGCAACAGCTGACTCATTTCTTCCTCCCTAGGTTGCTTGAAGGCAGGGTAACTCCTAACTCTGGCTGACAGTGAGGGAGGGGAGATTTCAGGCAGAGTGTGTCTGGAGAGACAGTGGCTAAGAGAAGCAGAGACCCAGAGCTGGTACTAACAGTGGTGAGTGGGCTTGAGAAAAGTCCTGAAAATACAGCACAGCATAGTGTTCCTTTACTTAGAAGCAGTTGTCTTCTGAATCTCACATCCCTTGAATCTCAAGGTACCACCCCTTTGTTGCCCGGTTTGCTTCTGGCATCTCTCTGACAAACATCACTCTACAAGTCCCCATGGGTGGCAAGATTTCCACTCAGTTCTGAGATGGGGAGTTTCTAATCCCACCTAGTCCCTTAAGAGTCCCCAGTACCAGGGAATCCAGACCCATGCCTTTAATCTTAGCACCTAGAAGGCAGAGGTAGATGGTTCCCGGTGAGCCCAAGGCCAGCCAGGTCTCTATATTGAACTTCAGGGCAGCCAAGGTAACATAGTGAGACCCTGTCTCAAAACAAAGAGTCCCCAGCAAAGCTGAGCTCCCAGCAGCCACCCAGTGAACTTGCCCTTGGTTAGCGCTTATCTTTTCTTTGCATCCTCACTGTGTTTTTCGAGATCCCTTCCCAATAAATTACAGGCATCCAAGTCTTTGTTTCAGGGTCTGCTCTTGGTGAAGACAAACTGACACAAGGCTTAATCAGGGGCCACAGAATGACCTCAGTGGTAAGAGGATGAAAGAAGGCCATTTTTTTTTTAAATGTGTCTGGGTCTTGTGTAGCCCAGACTGGCCTTGAATTCTGTCTCCCCGCCTCCACCCCCCGAACTGCTGCACCTGAATGTCCTGAATGCTGGATCATGACACGTGGTGGTGTGAGGACCTGACTTTGCAAACTCCATTTTAAAGAAGGGGCTTCATCTTAAACCATATAATGAGTAGGGGACTGATCTCAGCTCCAGAAATGTACTGTGATAGCCAAATTTGAACAGATACCCTGAAAATAATCAACCAGAGAGCTAAGGAGCAGGGCCATAAAATTTATAATCAACCAGAGAGCTAAGGAGCAGGGCCATAAAATTTAACGTGGTCCAGATGTTCCTGGGAGGCATCCTATTCTTGAAGATACCCTGTCAGTTATTTATGGCTCATTGTTAGGTTTTCACACCCAAAAACTGACCAATGGTTTCAGAAACTACCTTACCCTATGTCCTCCTATCAGATCCCTAGAAGACAGGACGTGAACTCCCTGATGATTACAGTGTTTCCCCTTTAAAAGTTCTACCCTCCCAGGGCTCTCTGCCATACTTTCCACACTCACCATGCTGGGGTGCTGGAAAGGTGTTGATCCAAACATGAGTTTGGATCTTTAAAAAACCGTCATGTAATTTGCATGGAAATCTGACCCTGTGAACTCATTTGCGGACCAGAAACTTGTGCATAACAGTGGGTGTGCACACCACACTGGGCCGAATAACAAATGTGTAGGTGCTGCTGAACCATCAGAGTGCAACTCTACTCACACCATCCCAGCCTGTCAGCTAGAGGGAAAAGGCGGCCCCGCTTTGGCCAATTGTGCAGTAAGGCCACAGGACAGTGAAAAGACCAGAGTGAACAATAGCCAGAGATAACACAGAGGCTGCAAGGGGCAGAACGCAGAGAAGGTCTTGTTTAATCCCATCCCTGAATTCTCTGTCAATCTTGTTCAGTCCAAGCTCAGTTCATTGGCTTCTGTTAAGTACTCTGGTGACCCTTCCACCTCCTCCAGACCATCTCCGTGTCACGTGATTTCCACACACCTTACAAATATGCAAATTCCACCATACTGCCCTACGCGCATGGGGTTGGTAAATAGGAACATGATTTCAGAATCGTATTGTCAAAATGTCATACCGTCATATCTGGTGTATGTTAATTGTGTGTGCTCCCTAAAAGAGCAGTTGGCCACAAAGTTCAATGGCAAGCCAGTTAAGAGCACAGAACTTGCATGGCACTTGCTCACTCCAGCCCTTCCCCTTGGCTCAGTTTAACCAGAACTGTCTCACAGCTGGCTGCTACCTCGTCACTTGATTCTGAACAAAAATAAGACCAAAAGCTGCAGAAGCCAGTGGGTTTAACTCAGCAGCACAACGCATGCTTTTCATCAAGAGGCCTTGGGTTCATTCTCCAGCATGTGCACACAAATTAAATTAAAACACATGCAAATAGTTATATAGAGAAATAAAAGCATAAGTAATTGTGTCCAGAAACATGTAGGAAAGTAACAGATAAAACAATTACACAGACCAGCATAGTGGCTCGTACATTAATTTCAGTTCTCAGGATACTGAGGCAGAAGGGTCATTTTGACTTCAAGGTTAGACTGCATAGTGAGTTTCAGGCGAGCCTGGGCTACAGACTGAAACCTTGTCTCTGAATAAACAAATCAAACAAAATAATAAAAGTGATGTGCAACCAAGTTGATGGCACATGCCTTTCTGTAATCCCAGCCTTGGAAGGTGGAAGTAATGCGATCACTTCCCATTTATCCTTAGTTGTATAATGTGCCTGGGCTATACGATCCAGCCCTCCCACCCCGATGAAGAATAGTTACATTTGTTTGCTTCTGGAAGAAGCTGCAGAAGTTACCGCCCTTAAGTGACTTTTGAGGGAGGAAGAGGAATTAATCTTGCAAACAAGAAGGGACAGAATGTTCTGGAAGAGGGAAGATAAACACTGTTATCTGGAGGTAGTGTTTTGAGTCACCACACCAATTCCAAATTCCGCCCGTTGGTGGGAGCAGGGAGGGTGCAGGAGGAAGAAGGAGAAAGACTTAATTTTTCGGTCAAGTTAGCAGCTGCACGTGAATGTACTGATATTCTAATTATCACCTGCTGCCTTATGGCCCCTCAGTCAGCCACGCTGGCCACTCAGGCCGTAGCCGGGTGAGGCTTCTGGTCCCCATGGGCCAGGCTTTCCCACGACCTAGATATATAGGTTTAAATTAAGTCTCTATCATTCTATTTATCGATAAGAGTCAGAAGTCAAAGGGGAGATGAAACCGGCTAGCTCAGAGAAACTGAGGAGCAACTAACTGACCTTGGCTTTTGGCTGGAGACCCTGTAAGAGAACCGAGAGCTCAAACTCTAGTTCCCACCCTTTCCTTCCTGCGTCTTCTCTAGCCTAATTGCTGGGTTTTTCTATGACCAATTCCGGTTAGCTAGTCACTGGCTCCACCCCCTGACTCAAGGTTTAACTTTATCGGGCAGTCTTAGGAGTGTCAGAGTAGGATCAAAATATCCCACAACAAAAGACTTTTCCTTTTCTGCAATCCTTTGACACTGAGACATCTTTGTCATCTACAAAGTACATATTGGTGTTGGGCCACCACTGTCCGGCAGTAACAACTTTTTAAAGACTTAGTTTTCATTGTGTATATATGTGTCCACCCAAGTGTAGGTTTGTGCACATGAGTGCAGATGCTCAAGGAGTCCAAAGAGGGTATCAGAGCCCTGGGGTTACAGGTGTTCATGAGCCACTCAACACAGGTCCTTACAGGACCACTCCATTTTCTTAACTGCTGAAACTTCCTTCAGTTGTTAAAAAAACTGACATTTTTATTCTTCAGTCTGATAAGCCAGGGTGTATTTAAATGCATTGCATAAAACGTTTTAAAACGCAAATTACCCACAACTGATGAGGCAAGAATTCAGAACTAAAGACTTGGCATGTTGATAATATGCATATCCTGTAGGTATGAGCAAGCCGAATGTGACATTTCTGACTGACAATACAGGGATTGTTACCTTCTAAGCCCTCTTGCCGGTCCTTAACGTGCAGAGAATTTTAAGCAAAATATAGTATAACCAGATTTGTGCTTGGGAACAACCCACATCCTGGCGATCCGGTAGGCCAACTGGGGTAGCTGACTTTGATCTTAATCATGATGATTAAGAGAAAAATAAAACTGAGAAGAAATATTTCAAAAATATAAAGCAGTTACTTTAAAATTCTTTTCACGCTGGGCAGTGGTGGTGCACACCTTTGATCCCAGCACTCGGGCAGAAGCAGGCAGATCTCTGAGTTCGAGGCCAGCCTGGTCTACAAGAGCTAGTTCCAGGACAGGCTCCAAAGCTACAGAGAAACCCTGTCTCAAAACAACAACAAAACACACAAACAAACAAACAACAACAACAAAAGAGTTTCAAATACAAAATTACTTCTTGCCGGGCAGTGGTGGCGCACGCCTTTAATCCCAGCACTCCGGAGACAGAGACAGGCGGATTTCTGTGAGTTCGAGGAACAACAGCTATAGTTCCAGGACAGTCTCTAAAGCCACAGAGAAACCCTGGAAAAAAAAATTCTTTTCAATTTATGTGTATGCATGTATGTCTATCATGTGTGTGTTGGTGCCCCAGGAGGCCCCTGGAACTTTACAGATGGTTGTGAACTTTCATGTAGGTGCTGAGAACCCAGGCCCTCTGCAAGAGCAGTCAAGCTCTTAACTGCTGAGACATCTCCCCAGACTCCAAAATTACAATACAGTTATTAACTTTAATTTCTAAAATGTTCACCTGGACCAATAAGAAGCATCATGAAGCCCCATCCTCAAAACAGCAACTGGCCTGGACAGCTCCAGTCTAGATTATACCAAGTGGTTTATGTGTGGAAAATGACCAGCCTGCTAGCATAAAAAGACTTGATAAGAACAATAATTTAACAAACTTCACATTTCCATACTAAGCATATAATAACTCTCCTTGCTGGCAGTTGAATGAAAACTGTATGATCCTTTCACTGTAATACAGATAGCATATGAGAAAGTTATGGAATAAGCCGTTGCTTTTTTTTCCCCAGGATTTGTTGTCGTTCTGACCTCGCGTGTCCTCGACTCTGAGCCACAAAACACTCCTCCTTCGAGCCGGATTCGAACCAGCGACCTAAGGATGTCCAAAGTGGTCATTCTACAGTCCTCCGCTCTACCAACTGAGCTATCGAAGGATGATGATGATGAGAACTTCTACCAAGATCTCAAGTAGCTTATCCTGGCTTTAACTTTATATTTGTGAGCGGCTTTGAATTTTTGACCCTCCTGCCTCCAGCTGGGATTGTCGGTATGAGCCACCATGCCTGATTTTAAACAGCGCTGAGGATCAAACTCAAGGCTTCATTAATGCTAAGAGGACACTCTACCAAATGCCAAGTGCATTATTTATAATAGAAAAAAAAAACACCAAACATCCCATAATCTTGGCAATTACATACTTTTTTTAGCAATGCTTTGAATTATTCAGAAAAACTTACTAATTGTTTCTATGATTACATAAATATAAAATAAATACCAGAACAATATATGTCAACTATCATTAATTGATGGGTTTGTGGTGATTTCATTTATAAAAATATTTTTCTTCATTTTCTCATTTTTTGGTAATAAATGTAAATTCAAAACAAAATAAGGAATTGATGATCTCATGAGTGACTTTAGCAGGGAGAAGCTCAAAGTCCTTGTAAGCTGTGCATTTGTACCACAGTGAAGGTGGGTATCCAGTAGAATCCTTCTGCCCACACACCAACTCCTGAGAGTGTCTGGAGTCACGGTGGCCTCAACCCTTTAATTAAAAGCAATTTACTTTTTGGGCTCCAATTCTTCTTCTTTTTCTTCCTCTTCCTCCTCCTTTTTATCCTCCCAACCCCCCCTCCTTCTTTTGGTTTTTGGTTTGTTCAAATCAGGGTTTCCTTCTATGTAGCCTTGACTGTCCTGGAATAAACCCTGTAGACCAGGCTGGCCTCAAACTCATAGAAATCCACCTGCCTCTTTGAACTCACAGAGATCCACCTGCCTCTGCCTCCCGAGTGCTGTGATTAAAAGCATGGGCCACCATCTGGCCCGACTGGGCTCCTTTACTTTTGCCTGCTTCGCTTCAAGTACTCTTCCAAATGCCTCCTTATTCAGCATAATTCACACGAGGTATTATTAACATTAGTCCTTTGCTAAAAACAAAACAAGCAACAACAACCACAAACCCCAATACCCCAACAACAACCATAAAAAGACACACACAAAAAAAACTCAACTCTCTTTTGTTTTGTTCAGACAAGTTCTTTATATGTAGCTCTTGCAAACCTCGATCTTGCTATATAGCCTAGGTTGGCCTTAAATTTACAGTGATCCTCCTGCCTCCTGAGTCCTGAATTTACATGGGTGAGCCACCACACTGGGCTTATTGTCCTTTTCAATGCTAAAAGAATTGAAGCTACAGGGGTAAATTAACTAGCTGATGGCCTCACGTATCATTTTAGTTACTCGGGCTTTCTGTCTTTTTGTCCTTATTCCTTATATTCAGTCCAGTTCTTCAGTGCATAATCTGTTCTCTTAGAAGAGGATGATGAACAGCGAACCACTGGACTAGTTCACATCCTTGGAGAACTGGTTTTTGTTTTTTCCTAAGAAAATACATTTGGCTGGGGGGGGGGGCAGGCTTCCCTAACAGCCTACAATCCCCTTCCTTCTGCTGGCTCTAACTTTGGCCCTGGGGCTACAAACAGCTTTTTCCTTTGGTTACTCCGGCTCCCGTTCCTTTTCCCTCCCTGACCAGCGAAGTGGGTAGGTGCTTCACTCTCAGCTTAGCAAGCCACAGAGCAACACAGCTCTCTTTGTCCAGCTCCTTCTCTGTGCTAGGCTTTCTGTTCCTCAAGCTCCTCAGCTCTGCGCCTCTCTTCTCTCTAGACAGGCAGTACTGTAGCTCACTATGTAACTCACGGAGATCCTCCAGGGAACTGAGCTTACAGGTGTGAAACACCACTTCCCATTTTTTCCCTCTCTCCTCCTTCATTTCATTTCATGTTATCTATGTCTACCTCCATGGCTTTATCTTTATTAACATTTCTATGCACGAATAACAAAATGTCCTACTCAATACGATTTGATTCTATTTCTTCTTCTTCTCCTCCTTCTTCTTGTAAATGCAAAGATTTCGCCATTTCTTCATTTATCTGAAACTGTGTCTCAGAGCTCCGTGCTGGAGACAACTGAGTTTGCTATTTTGTGCACGCCCGACTGGACTTAGAGAAGGGTGTGGATGGGCACTGTTGTAACATGGACTGAAAATTACCCTTAGGGGGAGGTACAGAGCCCTCCAGGTTGGAAAGAACTGGTGGAGAGCAGGGCGCTTACAGAGCCAATAGTTACCCCTTGACCATTTATCTCCCAGCCTGAAGCTCCTGTCCACTCCATCAGCCTCCTGTTGCCCCAGCAAGGTTGGAGATGGCAGTTCCCCCCAACTCCTGCCTCTTGGCTTATCTGCTCACCTTCATGGTCCTGCAGCTGCCCACGCTGGATTCAGGTATGTCTGTGTTCTAACCATCTCTTTGAAGCAAGGATGAAAGGTCCCTGTAAATGTCAGTGACCCAGTGTGGCTCCAACTAGGGACCTCCACCAGAGTTCAGTGGAGTCAAAGAAAATCCACCTTGGTGGTAGTGCATGCCTGCAGTTCAAGCACTAAGAAGGCAAACGCAGATCTTTATGGATTCAAACCTGCCTGATCTGCATAGATATAGCCTGACCAGCTGGGGCTACATAGGGAGACCCCAGGTTTTTTGTTTTTGTTGTTGTTGTTTTAAATCAAAGGAACTGGAACGCTGGGTGTGGTGGTGCACACCTGCAATGCTAGTTGAGAGCTGAGGGCAAGAGAAACCAGGCTACACAGTGAGCTGGAGGCCAGCTTGAAATTTGTGGGATCCAGTCTGGAAAACAAACAAAACAACAAAAGAAATAGTAGGCACTTTGAGCTCCTTTCTCTACTAGAAGCCAGTTTGGTCTGTAGGTCCTCTATCCCATCCCATCGTACCATCTGACCTTATTTATTCTGGCAGCTCCTTTCGATGTGATCGCACCTCAGGAGGCAGTGCTGGCCCTACTGGGCTCAGATGCCCAGCTGACCTGTCGCTTCTCCCCAAACGCGAGCGCGGAGCGCATGGAGGAGCTGCGCTGGTTTCGACAGACTAGGTCGCCAGCTGTGCTTCTTTATCGGGCTGGTCAGGAGCAGAAGGACCAGCAGATGACCGAGTACCGCGGGAGGGTGACGCTGGTGACCGACGGGCTCCCGGACGGCCGCGCTACTCTGAGGATCCGAAGTGTCAGGGTCTCGGACCAGGGGGAGTACCGGTGTTTTTTCAAAGACAAGGACTACTCCGAGGAGGCCTCTGCGCATCTCAAAGTGACTGGTGGGTACACAGAGGGCTGCACCGCTGAGTCACTTCGCCCTAGACACTCTGGAAAATACGGGTTCGTTCTCCAAATCATTTTGAGGCTGAAGAAGGCAGGCCGGCGCCGAGTGGGAGATAAGTGGGAAGGGGCTCAAGCAAGGGGGCGGGAGGCAGAGCGAGATGGCGTTCCTGCGGATACTTCATTTTATGTGTTTTTGGGTTTTTTGTTTGTTTGTTTTTGTTTTGTTTTGTACCTGGAGGGACAGCCGTGGGTGCTGGGAACCGAACTCTTATATTTTTGGTTGTGAGCCTAGCTTTTAACGGCTGAGCCATCCCTCCAGGCCGGATACTTCATTTTAATTCTCCGCACTTTTCCCCGTTTAGACGAGACTGCTTCCTCCAAGAAATATATAACATTCCTAATTTAATTTAGTTTTTGAGACAGTATCTGCTATGTAGCTCTGGCAATCCCCCTGCTTCTACTTCCACAGTGCTTGGATTACAGGTGTGCACCATCGCTTCTGACGATTACATCCTTTTACAAAGTACACCATAATTCACTGGATCAGTTCCCAGGACTGGTTTAAATTGTGTATGTTTTCACGTTTATATAAGGCTGTGGTGAGAGTCTCAGATGCTCTGAGCAGCTTCGTGGATTAATTAGTGCCTAAGGATTGACACCCTAGCATTATAGAGTGTAGTGCGTTTCTAATGTTCTTCATCCACCCCCAAAAAGTTTTACTTTAACTCATATCCCCCCCCAACACCACGAGATAATATGGAAAGAATACATTGAACTCTGACTTCCCTGCTTGCTATGATCAGAATCAAGCAAACCTCCCACTCCATGTCTCCTACTGTGAAACTAGTAAGCTATACCCAACAAGAATTTGCAAAAAAGAAATAAAATTTATTATTATCCACTTATTACCTAATAAGTGAAAAGTACTTTGCCAATGGTAAAAGCACTATATACTTTTAAAGAAATCTCTACATCTTAGACTAACATGTATAACACATATATATTGCCTTTCTTAATTTATTGTTAATTGACTTCTTTATGTATTTAAGTTACTTCCTTTGAGAGCGGGCAGTTTAGAAACGCTTTAAAATACTTTTTTCTCAATTGCCCGAATAATGCTTACTTATAGAGCCAGCCTACTTAAAAGAAGTGCATTCCCACACCGGGAGTCGAACCCGGGCCGCCTGGGTGAAAACCAGGAATCCTAACCGCTAGACCATGTGGGAGATGCTGTGCACGTCCTTCTCTTGCCTCCTCCTCCCAAGTACAGGATTACAGGTGCACACCACGCCTGCTCTAGGTGCTGGGAAGCGGAAGTACTCGTATAAACTTAAGTCCTGCTGCCCCTAGTCCTAAAGTACGTTGCCATGTTTTGCCATATCTAATGTACCACATATAACTCTCATGTCATTTTAGGGAAGTTCATCTTAAAAACTGATTGCGTATATAATCGTGTGGTGTGTGTGTGTCTGTGTGTGTGTGTACGTGTGTGCGTGTGTGTGTGTGTGTGTGTGTGTTTAAATTTAAACTGGGTGAAGTGACCGCCTGCAATTTCAGCAATTGCGAGATGGAGGCAGAAGAATTAGGAGTTAAAAATCAGCCTTGGTTACTGGGAACCTCATGAGTTCCAGGGCAGCTTCGCAGCATAAAGCCCAGCCTCAAATAACAGAAAAACTCACCTAGGTATTTGATGACATAAAGCTATCTTTAGCCGGTCGTTGTTGGTGTCCGCTTTTAATCTCAGCCTTTGGGAGGCAGAAGTGGGAGGATCTCCGAGTTCGAGGCCAACCTGGTTTAAGGAGAGCGTTAGTTCCAGGGCAGAGAGAAGCCCTGTCTCGAAAACAAACAAAACAAAGCCGGATGGTTCCGGCGCTTGGTAGGCAGAGGCAGGACTCTGTGAGTTCGGGGCCAGCCTAACTACACTTACTCTACAGAATGAGTTCCAAAACAACCAGGGTTATACAGAGAAACCCTGTCTCGAAAAAAAACAGAAAAAAGATATTGTTATTATCTTTTATGAGTGTTAAACCTTTAAGTGATGGCCATTTTCAGATGGAAAAAGTAAGTTATATGTCTACTTTGTTGTTACTAAACTTTTGTGTGTGTGTGTGTGTGTGTGTGTGTGTGTGTGTGTGTGTGTGTGTGTGTGACATGGGCTTGCTATATAGCGGTTGGCTAGTCTGAAACGTGCTATGCTGACCAGGCTAGCCTAGAACTCATCTAGTTGCTTCTAACTCTTCAGTACTGAGATCCCTCACCATCACACTCTGCTGTTTTGGAGGCATGGTCTCAAACTTATTATGTAGCAGAGGCTGGCTTCGAACTTCTGATCCTTCTTCCTCCACCTCTTGAGTGCTAAGATTACAGTTGTGTGTCCCCAAGCCTCAAGAAAAAAAAGAAAAAACTTCCAAAGTCTGTTCTCAAGAATATAGTCTTTTGGAGATAGAGGTATGGTGGGTAGCGTGTTTGTTTAGCATGCACAAACCCTTGGTGGGATCTTCAGCACTGCATGAAATGGTTGTGCTGGCCCCTTGGGAGGTAGCAGCACTTGGGAGGTAGAAGCAAGGGGATCAGAAGTTCAAGGTCATCTTCAGCAGCACAATGTGTTCGAGGCCAGCTTGGGCTACATGAGACCCTGTCTAAAATGGAGGATACCTTTCTATCCATCCCTAAAATTTCTAACCATCGTTGCCTCACTTCCCAAATCGTTTCATGAACTTCTAACTACAGAGTTCTTTCTTGACTCTGGAGATCCTAAGCCAGCTCTTAGTCGTTGTTCTTGCTGCTCATGATGGCTGGGCAAGCACCCCCGTGTCTACCCATAGACTTTTGCTCCTGTTCAAGGGCTTGTTCCCAATAAAGCACCCTCTCTGATAAGGTATAAGAAATTATCTTTATTGTTTCTTCAGTCTTCACACAGAAGGACTAGAGGAATCCCACCTATTCCCAGCCCACTTTTGCCTCCTCTCTGTCTTTCTCAAACTAAGATTATCATGCTTCCAGGAAAGTACCCACTGGAAGATTAAAGCCAGCTTCTCTCTCCATAGCGCTGGGCTCTGATCCGCACATCAGTCTGGGAGTTAAGGAGAATGGACAGATCCAGCTGAAATGCACCTCCTCAGGGTGGTTCCCAGAACCAGAAGTGCAGTGGAGAACGCCCTCAGGAGACAGCCTTCCCTCCGCAGCAGAGTCCAGCAAGCGTGATGAGGAAGGCCTGTTCACTGTGGCAGCGTCGGTGATCCTCACAGACAGTTCCGTAAAGAATGTGTCATGCTGCATCCAGAATCTCCTCCTCGGCCAGGAGAAGGAAGTTGAGATCTCTGTCCCAGGTCAGCGGAACGCATATTGGACTGCCATGTTCACAGAGACTCAGGATAATATCACCTGGGGCCCAGGTCAAAAGGGACTTCATGGTAGAGTTGGCTACATGGTCCCTGTCCCTGCAGCTCTTGCCTGCTAACTGGAGGGAAGCCCTTACCACCTTCATTTGAATAACGATGCCGAGGGTTGAGCTGTACCTCCGTGATAGAAGGCTTGTAGCTTGCAGGAGGTCCTAAGCTCCTCCTCTAGTACTCCATACACCACCCTCATGCTGTAAACATTCCTGAATTTTAGGATAACCAAGTAAGACAGCGAAATTCTGTTCCTTCTTGACTGAACCCTTTTCTTTCAATAAGTAGGGACTACATTACTTTTCTGATTTGACTCTGCCCTCCCTGTACCTCTCCTCCCTTCCCCATCCCACACTGGAGCTCCATATAGGCTGCCGAGTTCCTCCAGGAAGTAAGCTCTTTCATCGTTCCCTGGTTATTACCTCTGGTTTCGCAGGGATCATTACCTGTTTATTGGCCAACACAGCCTATTCCGTCATGCATGTGGTCACCCTTCTTCTTCTCCCTTTACCTCCACCACCTCAGTGGTAATTAGCAAGGGGTTTTGCAACACCAAGTGGCCCATTAGATTTTTATTTCACATATCCTGGCCCTAGATGGCTCTTCGAAGCTTGGTTTTTTTTTTTTTTTTTCCCAGAGTCAAATCTCTTTGAAAAGTTTAGTATGAAAGAGCAATTCTTGCTGTGGGGGTTGGGGGCTGTCAAGGGCATCCCCATCTCTATCTCCTTTGACACCAGGAGAGAAGCTGAAATTATTCAGTTTTCCAAACAATGTCCTTCTTCAGTTTGTTTTTGTTTTGCTTTGTTTGTTTAGCTCCCTTTATGCCACAACTGACTCCTTGGATAGTAGCTGTGGCTGTCTTCATACTGGCCCTAGGATTTCTTACCATTGGGTCCATAATTTTCACTTGGCGACTATACAAGGAAAGATCCAGAGAGCAGAAGAGTGAATTTGGCTCTAAAGGTAAAGTCACAGTTTCCACAGGGCTTCTTGTCACAGCTTCCAGAGAAGTGGGACTCAGGCCTGTTCCAACAAGAACGTCCAACAGGAAAATGATGGATCTTAGAATTCTGAAGTTGGACGGAATTATAAGCCTTCTAAAACAATGGGTACCTAATGTGAAGAAAACTGGATGTGGTACAAGCAGACTCAAAATCAGCTCTCATTGCTCTTTTATACCTTCTGCCCTCTCACAAGCCAACTTCAGGCCCTCTGGCCAATTCTAACCCAGGAAGAATCTTATGATTAAGATCTAGTCCTAAGTCAGGAGGAACTTCCAGATGATTTCTTAGAAATATTGTTTTTGCCGGCAGCATTTCTGTTCCCGGTTCACTGGGTCACCGTGGATTAAACAGTGTCTCTTTATGTGTTTCTCATTCTGGTTTTCCTCCTTCCCCTTGCCTGTTATAAAAAGTCACTGAAATAATTTTGTTTCTTTTCCAGAGAGACTTCTGGAAGAACTCAGTAAGTTGTCTTCTTGTTTTTGACCCACAAGATTTTCTCCCTCTTGTCTGTTAATGCGCCACTGACAGTCTCTCTGTTTTACAACGCAGGGTGTAAAAAGACGGCGTTGCATGAAGGTCAGTGGTTCTGAGCTCCTCAGTGCCTCTGAAGCCCTGTCTCAGGAGTCAAAGACCTGTGAGGCTTGAACACAAGAACACGCAAACGTTCCCTTTAGTGACAGGATAGAAAGGGGGAAGGTGACAGTGAATGACCTCAGCACCTTCTGGGAGGCATCCAGAGGACCACAGAAGATGGATGGCTAGCAGAAAAGCCCCTTTGACACTATCTCACTAGGTAGTCGGTTCTTAAGTCATTCGGTAGTTGCAGGTGAGAGATGGGGTCTGGAGAGAAGGGCAGCAAGTGAGTGGCCATGCAGGTCTCCTACTATAGGGTTCATCAGCTCCTAAGTCTGCTCCATGTATTTGGGAAGGAGGGTTAAACGGCCGGCCCAGTAATATTGCTGATTCTCTCTCTCTCATTGCCTCCAGTGGACGTGACCCTGGATCCAGACACAGCACACCCCCACCTCTTTCTGTATGAGGACTCAAAATCAGTTCGCTTGGAAGATTCACGTCAGATCCTGCCAGACAGACCAGAGAGATTTGACTCCTGGCCCTGTGTGTTAGGCCGAGAGATCTTCACTTCAGGGAGACATTACTGGGAGGTGGAGGTGGGAGATAGAACTGACTGGGCCATTGGTGTGTGTAGAGAGAATGTGGTGAAGAAAGGGTTTGACCCCATGACCCCTGAGAATGGGTTCTGGGCTGTGGAGTTATATGGAAACGGGTACTGGGCCCTCACCCCTCTCAGGACCCCTCTCCCTTTAGCAGCACCTCCTCGCCGAGTTGGGGTTTTTCTGGACTATGAGTCAGGAGACATTTCCTTCTACAACATGAGCGATGGATCTCTTATCTATACTTTCCCTAGCACCTCTTTCTCTGCCCCACTACGTCCCTTCTTTTGCCTGTGGTCCTGTGGTAAAAAACCCCTGACCATCTGTCCAACTGCCAAGGGGCCTGAGAAAATCACAGTCGTTGCTAATGTCCAGGATACCGTGCCCTTGTCCCCACTGGGGGAAGGCTCTGCTTCCGGAGAAACAGATACTCTCTGCATTCTAAACTGATACCGTTCTCGCCTAGCCAAGCGGCACCCTAATGAGTACACCAGCTCCGCAACTTCCCTTTCCTGTCTACTCCCGCACGCTCTGAAGCTTCAGTTGCTCTGCAGTCCTGTTTCTTTCTGGTGGGCGGTGATTAGTTCGCCTTGGGAAGGAGGGTTTGCTGCTGCTAGATACGGCAGGGAGAAAGGCTTTCCTGATTTGTTTCCGCGCCAATTCTGGGGAGATTGAGAGGTGATTCCCAAACTGTTTCCAGTAGCCATATCCCTTCAGATCAGCGCCTGCATAGGAGGGCTTGGTACGATCGGTCACCGGAGGGCCCAAGAGGCCATCAGGCTGGCATGAAAGGGTGGCACCAACATTTGGAGTAGGGGTATGTGGAACAACAGGTTTTAGGCAGGGGCAAAACAAAATAGGGTGCTGGGAAAGGAAGATCTTAGGCTAAAAATCCCATAAGGAAATTTAGAGAAGGCCTGACAGGAGCGAATGAAGTAAACTTGGTCCAGTTAGGTACACTTGTCCTGTCCCTAGGGTTTTTCAGAACTATATCTCTAAATTTTTTATTAGTTAACTTTTTTGACAACTTCATACATGTATATAATACATTCTAATTACTCTCACACTTCTTTGTTCTCTCTTAGTTCCCTCCTCTCCCCCTCATCAATACCCCTTCTTGCTTCAAATCTGACACTGAGTTTAACTCAGGGATATAATGAGGGTTCTCATGGGAACATGGATTCGGAGCTCTCCACTGAAGTTTGGTGGGCTCAAGAGGACAGGAACGACTGAATACAATGATTTTCCTCTCCCACATCTGTCAGCTTCCAGTAGTTCAGCTGGGAAGGGTAGAGTCCCTCTCATAGCTAACTGCTGACAGAGCCAGCTTTGTGCGGGCCTAGTTCAGGAAACTACAGTACCTGCGAGGTCATGATTGCAAGTGCCCCAAAGAGCGCACTTCCCAGCAGTTCTCCCTGTCCTCTGGCTCTTAGGTTCTTTAATCTTCTCTTTCAGGACGCGTCTTGAACACTGTATCTTACATTTTCTAAGTCATGTTCTATAGGATAGAGGAGGCTGGCCCTACTTGTATGGAAGTAGAGTTGTGAGCAAGCCAGGCAGGGCTGAGAGGAGTGGGGATGAGCAAGGCTAGAGAAAGAACCAGACAGGGTTAGAATAGGGGAGGATTTGAATCAAGCCTGCCAGGTTATTTACCCAAGTGTCAGGCCCTGCTCTTCTTTCTGTGTTCTCCTCTTTTTTCCTTCCCCTCAAGGTCAATCCAACCTCACTTCATTGACTTCACTAGGTAGGTGTGTGTGTGTGTGTGTGTGTAGGTAGGTAGGTAGGTAGAAGTTTACTATGTTGCTCAGATTGATCTTGAATTCCTCATCCTCCTGACTCCACTTTCCGAGTGCTAGAATTTCAGCCATGTCCAGCATGCCTAGCAAATCCACCAGTTTTGATTCAGCCTGCTTCGGGTAACATCATTATCTCTGTCAGTCTCAGCTGCGTGTTCCCTCAGCCTCCATTGCAATGTTCAACCACCTCACGTGTACCTTCAATTCCCTTCCATCGCCATTCTTTTCCAAGCTGTGCTATTACTTAATGCAGCCTACCCAGCCTTCCTGAATCCTGTTTTGTGTTAGGATTCCCAGTGTTGCACCATGATGTTCAACACAACTGGACAGTTTGTTCCTATTTGTGTCTGCTTCAGTGTCCTCCTGCTTGTTTGGGAATTGTGTGTATCCAATGGCCTGCGTGTGTATCCGAGCGCTTCCATTTCTATTGTATTTCTTCCAGCTTCCAGAATAATAAATAAACAAACAAATAAATAAGTAAATAAAGTCTGATTGCTGAAGGCAGCTTCCGAACTTTCCTTTGTTTATCCCAGTAAGAGGAACTAGATTAAAGTGAGACAGGACTGAAAACTGCTTGGGAATCCACTGCCTGCTTCAGCAGTGCTGATCTGTATGGGCCCAGGTCTAGGCCTGCAGGAGAGATTCACCAGAACAGGCAGGGATGGGAACTACTCATGGGGATCAAACTACCTTCAAAAAGGCCGCTGTGTGGAAAGCTTCCTGCTCTCCGCCTTGTTTGAAGGGTGACTTCACTTCTATTGCTGTTAAGGTAATTGTGTTGGTGAGTAAACCTGGTCACTTGCTCAGACGAACCAGGAGGGTACAGTTTCCAGCAGAGCTCTTGCTTACCGCGCCCCAGTCTTGTATTCCATACTTGGCGCTGCCCCGCCCCCCATATGACTTTGACAATTAAGTCTCCAAACACATGAAAGTTGGGGGACACATTCAAACCACTGCAGGCTCTTTCCTCCATCACCTCACAGCACCCAGTGTCCTCTCTCTCTCTCTCTCTCTCTCTCTCTCTCTCTCTCTTTCTCAAACACTAGCCACCCTATGCAGCTTATCTTATACTGTACTCTTGGGAGGAAAGCATACTTTATCTTTGCTTTAAAAATTAATTTGAGCATGGTGACACATGCCTGTATTCCTAGAACTCAGAAGACAGAGGCAAGAGAATTGTCACATTTGAAAGCAACCTGGACTACATAGTCAGTTCAGAGGTCAACCCAGGATATACAGCAACACACTATCTCAGTAAATAAATACATAAATAGGTGTGTTTGTGTTCAAATTTTACTTGTAGAAATTCACAGAAGTCATAGTCAAAACATCCTTTTAAAAAAACACATTGGAGGGCTGATGAAATGACTTACCAGATAAAATCACTTGCTAACCTTGATGACCTGAGTTCAGTACCAGTGACCCACACAGTGGAAGGAGTTGTCCTCTGATAGCCACATGTTTGTCCAGATCATGTTCACCCATACACATATACACATACACATGCTAAATATGTGAATAAATGTAATTAAAAATGTTAAATGCTTAGGAAAGGTGCATCATTGTGTTTAATGTGTAATATGTATCCTAACCGGCATCTGTAAAATCTCACACAGAATATATGGAACTGTGTCTCTGAGATTAGAAAGAAAAGGGGTCTCAGAACTGGGCATGGTGGAACATGCTTGTAATATCAGCATTCTGGGAACTGAGTGAGGAGCTACATAGTAAGTTTTAGGGCCCTATCAAAGGGGGCATGGTGGAGTGGAGAAAAGACCACTCAGAGTTCAATCAGCTCCACCTCTGCTTCCCTTTGCCCCACTGTATTCAAGGCAAGAGGTCTGTGGGTATACTAAACAGAGGGTATACTAAACAGTGGGTATACTAAACAGTGGGTATACTAAACAGTGGGTATACTAAACAGTGGGTATACTAAACAGTGGTTAGATTCTTAGGGAACACCATGTTCTGATTCCTGGTGCTCCAGTTTTAGCCTCTGAATGTCACTCTGTATATTACCCTAAGTAATGAGGAGGGTTACTCACCAACAAAATCACCTTATTTGTACAGTAACAGCAACCTTTAAAAAGAACCAAAACCAGCTGGATGTGGTAGTATACATCTGCAATTCCAGCTCCTGGGAGGTGGAGGCAGGAGGATCAAGAATTTAACAACAACCTCAGCTACTGGTGTAGTGTAAAATTCAACCTGAGCTATATGAGACCTTGCCTCAAAACAAAACAAAAGCATAATTTGAGCCAGAGTCCTGTTCCATACTGTCTTGAGTACTGTTATGAATGTGGCTACACTCTTGTTGCTAAAAGAAAGATTCAGGCTTTCACTAAAGTTTAACTCTGAAAACGTGCTCTCAAATCTGGATGTATACAGAGTTTCTTCAGGTAATGAGGGCACCTTAAAAACCTAGTCATCGGTCAGGGTGACATAGAGTGTTCCTTTTAATAACAACAACAATAATAATAGCAATAACAACAATAAATTTAAAATTTCAGGTGACACTCCCAGACATTCTGATTTAATTGATCAGGAGAGAATTGTTATCCTAAAGGGTTGTCAAAAGCATTACCTTCGAACTTTCCCTACTTTCTCCTAATGTTGGGGGAGTTTCTCTAAGAATTACAGAAATACTATATTTTATTTAAGTCATGGTTTTCACAACAGTGTGGAGGGACTGTTAGACCCATAATGTGGAACGTTATACCCTAAAGTGATTTAAAATTCACAAGTCAGGATTATATATAGTTATGGTGTACAAAATGTTCTGATATGTGGAACATTTTGCGGAAAAGCTGAAGTTACAAACCATAACTGTTACCACACATATTTTTGTGGTGACAACTTTTTTTTTAAAAAAAGATTTATTTATTACATATACAATATTCTGCCTGCATGTACCCCTGTGGGCCTGAAGAGGGCACCAGTTCTCATTACAGATGGTTTTGAGCCACCATGTGGTTGCTGGGAATTGAACTCTGGAAGAGCCTGGAAGAGCCTCATGGAAGAGGATAAGAGAGCCATCTCGCCAGCGCCAACTTTTAAAATCTCTCAGCAATTGCCAAGTATGTGGCACATTGTTATTAACCATATTCTTGTTTTTAAACAGCAAAATTTCAGATTCAGTAGGTCTAGGTGGAGCTGAGCGCCTGCATCTACCTCGATATCTAGAGCTGGACATTTTACTCACAGTATAAGGGATTAAGCAGTGTTTCAGTCAATGACATTTAAACACTGGAAACTGTCCAAAAATAAGGAAAGAAAGAAGAAAGAAAAAAGCAGTTTCTAGACTAGACACGATGATTGAAGCCAGTGCTCCGGAAGCCGAGGCCGGCTTGGACTGCACGAGTTTCTTAAATCTCAAAAGCTAAAACCATGGGTGGTGGTGGAATGGGTGAAATAGTTTTTAAAGACCACAGGGACAGAACGACTTGTCTGCGGTCCTTCGGGCAGTTAGGTGACCTAAAGCTGTCTGAAACCAGAGCTCGGTTCCTTCGACTTCCAGTGAGATTCCGGGGACACCATCCTCACGGCTGAGACAGACAGTATAGAAATAGGTCGCCCTAGTCTTGATTTGCGTTTGGAAAATCCACTGTTGTCGAGGATTGCTATAAAGTACATTTATGGGTTTAGGAGAGAAACGATTTCTGGTTTTCGGTTTTGTTTTTGTCTCTAAGAAGCTTTTGCCTTAGGCCAGTGCACACAGCGGTGCACAGCTCGGACTCTCAGCCTCTGGGTGTGCCTGCGGGAGACCACCTGCCGGTGGGCACTGATGAGAGAGTGCCCCGGGTCGGGAGTGGCAGGCGGGTGAGCACCCATCGGCTTCCTGCTGAGGACTCGGAGCAGACCAGCTCGCGCTCCGCAACGAGGGTTCTGAGCTGTTAATTGTAGTCGCGGCCAGAGGCATTCACCTATCTACAACGACTAGTTTAACACTGAAACGTTGTCAAACTTCGACTGAAAGGTAGCCGGGCATGGCGAATAGGATTTTGAGAAAGATAGAAGTAAAAGCCAAGCAAGCCATTCCACAGAAAGTCAGGATGGCCGAGCGGTCTAAGGCGCTGCGTTCAGGTCGCAGTCTCCTCTGGAGGCGTGGGTTCGAATCCCACTCCTGACAGATGTTTAGCTTTTAAAAATTCACTCAAATTTAATTTAGTTTTGCCTTCTTTAGTAAACATTTTATTTTTCTTTCTTAGTCTAACTTTACAATAGAGGCACTGTGTAGCTGCAAGATAGCTTGAAGGCTAGAGATTTTTAATATTTTCCTTGTCTCTGTTTACAAGAAAATTTAGATGAATCTTAATTCTTAATTCATGACTCACTATCATCCCTTATGTCTTCATCCTTACTGGCTAAGCATCTCACTGGCCTGAATTTTATTTTATTTTATTTTTAGGTTTCTGGTTTTGTATTTGTCATAATTGCATATATACTTATACTAGTTAAGATCTTACGAAGATACGGAACTGGTATGTTTATGCCTGTCTGTCTGTCTGTCTACCTACCTACCTATCAACATCTGCTGGGATACAAGAAGACAGCTAGAGAAAGGCAGATGCACAAAGAGATTTAACACAAAGGCATGGCTCACAGTTATCGAGGTTGAGAATTACCATGAGCTACTGTTTGTAAGCTGGGATCAAGGAAGGTGGCATAGTTCAGTCCAGGTATGAAGGACTGAAAGTCTAGAGAGCAGAGGCTATGAAGTCTGTCAGATCATATAGCTCCCAACCTCCACTACACCCCACTATTCGCACACCCCACCATCCCACACCCCACTATCCGTACACCCCACCATCTTCACATCCCACCATTTCCACATCCCACCATCCCCACACCCCACCTCCACCATCCCCCACCATCCCCACACCCCACTATCCTCACACCCCATCATCCCCCCACCCCACCTCCACCATCCCCCACCATCCCCGTACCCCACCATCACACCCCATCATTCCCACACCCCACCTCCACTACATCCCACCATCCCCACACCCAGTCTAAGCCTGGATCAAGCCCCACCACACTAGAGCCGTCAGTCTACTGGAGTTAGGAAGTTCCAGAACTCTGGAGACCCCATGGCTGCTCAATTAGACATTTAAATTTAGCCATCACACTGTTGGTGGTCACGTGGTTGATGGCCAGGCAAGGGCTGATCTCCAGAGAGACAAGTAAACAGGACATGTTCAGGCCCAGCCCTGAGGAGTGAACAGATTTGTAAGAAACTGTAGTGGTGGACACCTGTGAGCTCCCCAGAGGTGACAGCAGGATGATCAGAGGTCTGAGACACAGGAGACCTTGCATATTACTCAGGAGGCTAAGGTGAGTCAGTTGTTACTAGATACTACAGCCAGTCAAAGTCAAAGAAAAGTGTTGAAAAGAACCTCTAAGAAAGGAATTTTATTTGGCACATTTGGAAATAAAGTCTAGTTTATGAGCTTTCTGTTGCTCTGATAAAATGATGATGAAAACTAACCTGGGGAGGAAAGGGTTATTCCAGTTTACAGATTATAATTAATCAAGCAAAGTCAGTGCTGAAACCTGGAGGCAGAAACTGAAGCAGAGACCGATGCTTACTGCCTTGCTCCCCAAAACATCTAGCAGGGGGTGGCACTGCCCTCAGTGGGATGGGCGCTCCCACATCAGTCATTAATTGATCATGCCTACAAGCAGTTCTGATGGAGGCAATTTTTCAGTTGAGGTTACTAGTTTGTCAAACTTGCAAAATCTAATCACAAAGACTAAAAGGTAAAACATGATATACACGAACAGGCCTGGGTAGCTTTTGGTAAATCTGAGTAGGAAGATAATGTTGGTAGTTCTATTATGACATAGAAATCCATACACATTGTGACAAAAGAAAGTTCAATGGCATTTTTATTGTGTGAACTGACATTTCCTCAAAAAAGGTCACATATTTGTGTTGAAAGGTATGATTAGTCCTCTGTGGTTTGGGGAGTTGGCATGTTAAAAATCAAGTACCAAAATGATCTTGGGCTAGCTACCTTTAGTTCCCAAATAACCATTTATCAACCACTTTCTGTATTGATCAGGGAAGTATTAAATTTAGTAAAGCTTTCTCCTTTATCAACCCAAAAGCTAAGAATGACATCAGAGGCATTTAAAATCTATAGCAGTTATTTCCCCCACTTTGATGTAACCTGTTTCCCTGATGTTCACTAACAACAACAACAAAACCAACAATAGTCTTAAAGTGAATGCAGGCTGTTTGGATGAACTGCCAAGTGGGCAGCCCCTGGAAGAACCTTTTGTGATCTTAGCATACCATGCCTCTGAGCTTTGTGTTAGACCCACCATACAAAAATGGTACCCAAGTGCTCAGTTTCTGCAGTCAGCCTGGGGCAGATGAGGCAGGTTTGGTGAGAAGAGGAGACAGCAGTGTGCAAGAACTGGAGAATAGTCTTTACTCTTAGAATGGAGAAAGGGGGTATGTAGGCAGAGAGAAAAACCAGAGAATTTGCCTTCTCATAGTCATTGCTGCTCACAACACAGTGGGAGTCAGAAAGTTTAACTACCTCCCGAGCTGTCCCTCAGAGTACCAGGATGCTCTGTTTCCACAAAAGCAGTAACGTCAGGCATGTGGAATTTTCTGTGCCAAGTGCTGGGAGCTGGGTCTTGGGAAATGAGTAGGGGATTGGCAGCTACTCAGTGAGCTCCTGTTTCCCTGATCTTGTGAGAATGCTCAGATAAGATAACTATACATTTTTTTCTTTGTTTTTTTTTTTTTTCAAACTTCTGAATTTCTTCATGCTGCAGAAGGCTCTCCAGTCCTAAGTCTTCTTCAAGTCTCTTTGTTTCAGAGTGTCATTCACTCTGTGACAGGTAACCGTACAGATGCTTTCCTGGACAGATTTTCAGATGTTCCTTTCCAAAAAGCTCTGAGCACAATACAGCTTTAAAATGAATCATGGCGGTTTATGTGGTTGTTGGAGGTGCTATGGGGCTTTCCCCCACAGATTAATCAACCACTTCAAAACCGGGTTTTAAAAAATAAACAAAGAAAAGAAACAAGCCATTTGGGGCAGACTGCAAGAATACACCTATTCAAGATTCCTGACAAAGAAAATAGAATAGCCAGAGGTCCTGTAGTTCTTGCAGGATTTTTTTCTTTTCTGTCTGCTTTCCCTGATAATAATTTTTGTGTTTGCTGGGGGTAGGGTGGTTGTATACTACATGAAACAAAATTATATGAACACTAAGAAATGCATAAATTTGTCCTTAAAGAAATGACTTTAGCTCTTGTCTCTTTGTTATTGCTGTTTTGTTTATTAGAATTTACGTCCCAATCCGCATTAGTAGTTTCGTGAAGTGCGTGCAGTGCATGAAGATAATTTTGATGTTACACTTGACAGAGCGGTTTACTGAACACCGGAAAAAAACACAAAAAGGCCCCGCTGGGATTCGAACCCAGGATCTCCTGTTTACTAGACAGGCGCTTTAACCAGCTAAGCCACGGAGCCCGCACGCGTTTTGGCCTTCAAATCAACAAAGAAAAGGAATGAACCTTGCTTTTGTTGTCTAGTTTTACAGCTTTCTTTTTGAAGGCGGCCCAAGCAGATGCCCCTAAAAATCCTAAAAATGGTCCCAGCTACGCGTCAAAGACCTAAGAAACCGCTCAGCTGCAAGAGGACTGAATCCTCGTAGGGGCGGCTTGGAGAAGCATGAGCGAGGCTGGATGCACCTCTGCAGCTCATCAACACGCTGATAAAAGTACCAGCCAGGAAAAGCGAGTAGTCGGGGCCCTCAAAGACACGTGTGTGTGTGTGTGTGTGTGTGTTACATCTATGTTCCCAGTCCCCAAACGGTCCATGCAGCAAGCAAGCTTTTTTATTTTATGATTTTTAAGTTAAACTGAAATGTAAGATTTTGATCATTTTTTAATTACCCTCACCTTCTCACGTCCCCCTGTAAATTTAGGTTTCAACTATCTCCTTCTTGGTTCTAAAATTAACGAAAAGAATTCCAGACACAAGCCTTAAAAATTTGTAATCTGACTTCATAATCAACAGCCCATTTTTGGGAAGGAATAAAGGAGAGGCTAGTGTTCAACAGCTATGGAGGGAAAGCCTTCTTACGTTTGGCCAAAGGGTCTGATTTGATAAAAGGTTGAGTATTTGCAACATTTCTGTATTGTCTCCGGAGCTGTGCATTTGTGCCTACTTTCAACCTACTCAGTTCTCTGATCAAACAAACCCATCCTTGAAGTATAATTTAACAAAGGAAAACGGACAGTTTACAAACTGTTGTTACCGTTGTGAAAGTAACTTCACAAACGAAACCTGCAGGTACAGTCGGTTGGGTTTCCTAAGACCGATTGTACCAGCAATGACGCTAAATTCAACATTTCAATATTTCTAAACTGCGTTGGTAGTTGAAGAATTTATCAGATTGTAAGACAGCCAGCCACTGGACGACAAAGGTGGGGCACGGTGGCAGTGTGTGAGTACTAGGGCTCTTACTTTCGTTAGAAGAATTATGAACTCTATTTATGATCTATGAACTTGATGAAATAAGTACCTGTTTCTTTCATCTTAAATTTTAGATGTCTTATTGTGTGTATGTGTGTGCTTCCCTGAATGCAGGGCCTGAGGAGTCTGGATGGGGCAGGTAAATCCCGGGGAGTTGGAGCTTCAGGCCTAATTTGGGAACTGAACTGAGGTCCTTTGGAAGAGTAGCCGAGACATCTTTCCAAACCCTACTTCTTAATGTTATAGTTAGCCGGCATGTTGTTAATGGTGTGTTCAAAGGCTCAGTCACAAAATACAGCTTTAACCAAATTGTGGCAGATGTCAGACAACAACATTGTATTTGGTTTGTATTTCTCCTCTCACTGAAAGCTGGTGACATTTCATGGAATTTCTAAGAAGTCAAGGAATTGTTGAGCCTGAGAGAACTCCTGGAAGATAACAAAACTCTGATTAACCCTTTACAGACCTGAGTGAGTTGGGCTCATACTATAATCTTAGCACTTGGGAAGTAAAGGCAGGAGGTTAAGAAGTTCAAGGTCATCTTCTTCAGCTACAGAGGATGTGAGGTCAGCCTTGCGACAGGAGACCCTGCCTCAAGAAATCAAAACAAGTAAGTAAGCAACAGAAATAAAGAGAGTGGATGTTATTTCCCTGCAGCCTCCACTATGGACTAGGGAGGCAGGCTCATAGAAACCTCATAATTACTCTGCTCCACACCTCTGAGATTGGAGACAGGACAAAGTCTTGTGTCACATACTGCTCGCATTGAAGAAGAGAAGAGAGATGGACAGCAGTTTTCTTTATGCCTAGGAGCAAAACCAAAGGAGAGCACATTGAGACCCAGGGAAGGGCTCACATAGTAGTAGCTTAATGTGTCAGCTTGGTCAGGCTGTAATGCCCAGTTATATACTTAAACACTAACGTAGCCAGACATAGTGGGCTCACTCAAAGCCCAGGCTACTCAGTAGACAGGCTGTAGAAGTTTTAATCCTGTCAATCATGTAAGGCAGTTAATGATGTATTCTTCTAGATTTGATTTTTCTGCCTAATACAATCACTGACTAGAATCTGGGACTCTCTCTCTCTCTCTCTCTCTCTCTCTCTTTCTTTCACTCTCTCTCTCATACACACACACACACACACACACACACACACACACACACATGCACACACTCACACACTCACACTGGACTCAAATAAGATGCACCCAAATAAAGTAAAACAATACCTTGTTGAGGACATTATTCAGTAAATTGAGGCAGCCAGAAAAGGCCTTGAAATTTTGCAAAAAGAAGGGAGTTTCTATAGATTAAAAACAATATGACAGGACATGTGGACAGAGCATCTAGCCATCTGGGTTAAAGCCATTTTGGACAAACAGAATGAGCCCAATAGCTTTCAGACATGCCCTCTGGGCTAGCCCCATCTCTGAGTGTGATGGGAATAAACAGGACCTGAAGCCGCTGGATTTTGCTTCATTACTGAAAATCCAAGCACACAAATGTACATGCTTTGTTTGTTTGGTTGGAGACAGAGTTTGAGGTAGAAAGATGTTGGAGCTTGCTTGCTAAAGGAAGAATTGGAAGACTACTTTAACCCTGACCATCTGGTCTCCACCTCCTCAGTGCTGGAAGTGTAACCATGTGCTCCCGTGACTTTATGTTGGTGACATATTTCAACATAATTGGTTTCTTTTTGAAATCATTTCTTTTTCTTTACATATAGTAGCATCATTCTGAGATGGAGTAGAAAAAGACACCAAATTACCTTGGGGGTCTGAGTACAAAACCTGATGAGAAAGAGCCATGTTTTTAGGACAAAGCATTAAGTAGACTTCCCTTAATGCTTGAGTGTAAAAACAATTGCGCACGTGTTTATAGAGTTGTTGAAACTATATCCACCAAAACTAAATAGTTTTCTAATCTTAAGATGTATAGTCTCAACATCAAGCAGTTTACTTCTATTTTAACAGCCCTTGATTTATTTACAGGGCATGAATAGATACCTTTTTCAAAAGTCTCTACTGAAGACTGAAACACGCATATGACAATTATCTTTGCTTAGAAAATCTATACAAATGTGTACCGGAATTGACAGTTCCTAGAAAGATATAGCATGCTGAGACGTGTAGTGGAGACTGCCTATTGAGATCTTATTTGGTAAATATTTGGGGTAGGGAGCATCGGGATTATGATATGTTCCACTTTCCTTCCTTATTATATTATTTTTTCCTCCATATCTATCACAGTTTTATTCAGAGCTTTACTGTCTATGTCAAAACTATCATGTTTTCTGTAGGGTACAGGAGGATCCGTTGTCTTCATTGTTTTATCTCCCGTGCATCCAGCAGTATTGGCTGAATGAATGCGAGCTTGAGTAGAAAAGCGACATGGGGACACTTCTCACCGCCGTTTTGTTTGGTGGGGGGGGACGGGTGAAGGGAGGAGGGGGTGGGGCAGAAACACCTTTATCTTTCTCTAGAAGTAAAGATAATAGAGTCTCTCCTAAACAAAACATAAATCAGAAAGGCACTGCAGTGTTAAACTCGGAGAGCAGCATAACTAGTTGTGTGCCCCACCCAAAGTCCTACGTGTGCAGGGCCAGTGGCGCAATGGATAACGCGTCTGACTACGGATCAGAAGATTCCAGGTTCGACTCCTGGCTGGCTCGGAGTGCATAGTACACATTTTTCTTGACTACACGAAAATTTAATGAAGAAAATCCATACACGTCTGAGTATGTCTGGAACAAACCAAGAAACAAGAGGCTCACAATGAGACCGTAACTTTTATTGTAGTTGGGTGCTTTTGGGTCACCCAGCCGGCTTGAATTCATAGCAATCCTCCTGCCATAGTTTCCCTTACGGCTCATCGCTTCTTTTTAGACCAAATTCCACGTCCGACCATGCGGTGGTGGCACCAGCGTATCCATTTTGGCTTTAGGATGATTTTAAGTGACCTCTTAATCCATTAAAATCTGTTCAGAACAATTAATTTTAATAACAAGGGTAATCTGGAGAGATTATTGAACTTCCTGTTTTAGTCTTTCCTATTCAGTCGTTTGTAGAATAAGAATTTGGTTTCAGGTCCCGCTTCTGAAGCCCGAAGTTTGTGCTTGTCCCTGTTTCTCGGAGTTAACACGAGGGACGCCTCTACAGGTCACCATCAAACATTTGCTTGACAAAAACGGAACAAATCGACAGAATATCTCGAGACAAGAGCTCTCTCACGCCGAGTTTCCGTAGTGTAGTGGTTATCACGTTCGCCTCACACGCGAAAGGTCCCCGGTTCGAAACCGGGCGGAAACAGTGTTGTTATCTCTTTTTAGTACTACAGAACTAATTCTAAACAATTTTCATCTATTCTCTTTCGCTCCCAGTGTGCAATTTGAAGCTTCTCTCTCTCGGCAGGTCCCATCTCCCACATCCGAGCCCAAACCGCTTTCTGCGAATGGAGACTCTTTTTCTCGCCCACACCTGCTACCAGAAGCGTATCCCGGGCTTCTTCCGGTCCCAGCGCAGCTAGGTGTCCACCGCCCGGGATCGCCTTCCTCTGGTAAGTGCGTCGCCGCCTCCGCCTATGCTTAGCGGGGACAGTAAAAGAAGGTTCGGCGTTTCCACAAATGCTCTCATGAAGAAGAATCTGGAAAAGGCCATCGCAGGCCCGGTGCCGGTTCCGGGCGAGGGGACTCTGAAGGACCCATGTTTAAGAACGAAAGTCACATTTCCTCAAAAAGCAACATATATATCATATATATTATATATGATATATGTGTGTATACATATAATATGATATATGTCCTTATTTGACATTTACATGTGTTTATTTTAGAAGAAAAATACTATTGCTTCCTATACACTTGTCTAAAGCTATTTCTGTCAGTTAATGTAAACTTCACAGGTTTTTTTTTCTAAATGAAAACATGCCAATTTAAGGGGAAAGAATTTAGTTCATTGTTAAATGCTTGCCCAGAATGTAGAAGGCACATGTAGAAACCTCAGCATTGAAAAAAAAATAAGATCAGGCTCTGAATTAGGGATTTCCATATGATCCCCTTGGCCAACAACTCGATTGAATGCAACCCAGTCCCACTTCTGGAAGCCTCTTTTGGTTACAAAAGATGGCCAGTTGAGACTTTGAATCCTCCATTATTAGGAGACTTCATTAGGATAGATAAAAAAAAAAAAGTATATCCAATGGACTGTGGTAGTTTATGCCTTTAATCCCAGCGCTGGAAAAACGGAGGCAGGAGGATCACCTTTCAGACTAGCCTGAGCTACTGTGACAGTGTCTCAAAAGAAGAATAAAGCTAATATTCTTATTCCTTCTTCCCTGCCACTGCTGAGAGGGGGGAAATACTCTTCTATATTATAAAGTAGTATGAAATTAGCAATTTGAGTGGAAATGTATCTCTTGCCTAGCACAAACCTGACCTTGTCATTGAAGAGAGCAATTGAGTAAAATTGGAGCTGGGTGGTGGTGGCGCACGCCTTCAGTCTCAGCCTCCAGAGGCAGGAGAGACCTCTATGAGGCCAGCCTGGTCTTCTACAAAGCAAGTTCCAGGTCAGCCAGGACTGTTATACAGAGAAATTCTGTCTCGAAAAACAAAACAAAAAACAAAACCAAAAAACAAAACCAAAAAGAAAGAAAGAAAGAAAGAAAGAAAGAAAGAAAGAAAGAAAGATGAGTTAAATTGGGAAGTTGGAGGGAAAAAGCCCAGTTCTTTACAAGTGAATGTAAGTAGTTCAAATGTTCTTGAAGTAGCGATCTTTAAGAAAAAATTGTAGTCCTAAGACTTTAAAAGTGGTTGACAAATCTTAGTAAAATAATCATCTGTTATTATTTATTTATTGCCTTTGTCATACCTCTAAAAGTCAATGTTGTATTTTTCCCCCATATGTGTAGTTCTAAAGGCCATAAAATCACATGTAAGAATTATCTGCTAGGCAGTAACTACTTTCTCTAAACATGTATGAGCAAGTATTTCTAATAATTTTATATTTTATAATTAATCAAATAGTTCTGAAACTGCATGTTTTATATCTCTAGACATTTTTAGAGAAGATTTAAACAAAGAGTTCCTATATATCAGTCCCCCTAAAAATGATATTGTTTTGTTTTTTGAGACACTTTGTAATCTACCTCACCCTCCAGCTCTGGGGTTAAAGGTGTGGGAAGGGCCACCATGCACTACAGTTTTAATTTTTTTGGAGGGTAGTTTTTGAGTTGGGGTTTTCTCTGTGTAACAGTCCTGACTGTTCTGGCATCTGCTTTGTAAACCACATAGATCCACTGGAATCTATCTAGGGTGTTAGAATTAAAGGCATGTGCCACCAGTGGCAGGGCTGGTTTTAATTCTTATTGGTTAGATTTATGTTTATGAATATGTGCATACCTGCTGAGGCCAAAGAGGGCTTCAAATACTGCATAGCTGAAGTTACGGGAACCAAACTCAGGTTCTCTGGAAGAGCCATGTTTCTAGTTTCTAAAATCCAGGGTTGACAAGAAGATTTACTCAGTGTGTAAGGTACTGTGGGCTCTCAACCATTATACAGCTGCTCACGGAGTAGACAATGTCAAAGTAGATGTACATTGACATTCAAATCTTTGTTTCTTTTCCCTCCCTCCCTTCCGTCCTTTTGTGGTGATGGGGCCTAAACCCAGGATCTTTTGAGCTCATTGGGCAAGTGCTCTCCCACATAGCTACACCTTCGGCTCTCAGGTGATTTCTCAACATTACTGTGTGATGTGAGCTCCTGCCCCTCCCATCCTTCCTTGTTCTTGATAGAAGTGAAATGAGGTTTGATTCCTCTGGCCCTGTTTTAGTACTTGTATATTTGTCACCTGTATTTGTAAAGTCACATTAAAAAAAAAATAGGGATGAGGGACATATCTGCCAGGGCAAGTGTGGAAATCATAGCTATTTCTCTACTCCTTTTGTGGGCCCAGGAATTCAACTCCATTTGTCAGGCTAGACAGCAAGTGCCATTACCCAATGAGTCATCGCACCAGACTGGTTCCTTCTTCCTTTTTAAAAAGAGTAGCTCTTTTTTTTTTCCCATTCCTTTCTGGTCATATCCTCTTAACATACCAGAAGATGACCTCTTTGATCTCTGGCATTATTTCTCAGTTTTTCTTTTACAATTATTCTTACTGTGTCCAAATTTATACTTTCAAAAAGCTTTTATTCTGTAGTAATTGTTAACACCTAATTTTTTTAGATATATTTATTTTATATATAGATATATACATTTAGATATATTTATTTTATTTCATATGTGTGAGCATTTTGCCTGCATGTATGCCTGTGCACCACGTGCGTGCCTGGTTCTCTTGGAGGTCAGAGAAGAGCACAGAGTTCTCTAGACCCAGTGTTAGGGATGATTGTGAGCCACCGTGTGGATGCTAAGACCCAAACCCAGATCTGCAAGGTCAATAAGTGCTCTAAATCACTGTACCGTCTCTCCAACCTAATGCCTTTTTTATATGTACAATTGGGATAGAGGAGGGAAAAAAACAAAAGCCTCATGTAAATTCATGTCCTGTTTATGGAACAACGTTTTCTTTTTTTTTGAGACAGGGTTTCTCTGTAGCTTTGGAGCCTGTCCTGGAACTAGCTCTTGTAGACCAGGCTGGCCTCGAACTCACAGAGATCTGCCTGCCTCTGCCTCCTGAGTGCTGGGATTAAAGGCTTTCGCCACCACTGCCCGGAACAACGTTTTCAAAAGAGGAAGTTGGCCATAGTTGGCTTAGTAGAATTGCCTTGTGCCTTGATGGCAATGGGGACCCACTCCGTAGTTCAGTCAGGAAAGTGAGGATGGTCCAGCTGATTTCACAGTGCCGTTGCAGTGGAGAACTGCCTGACAAGAATTCAGTCACTTCTTTCCTCAAGTTTAACCTCTTTTCCCAGGAAAGATGTGACGACTGAGTCAAGGCACACTCCCTCTAGTTAGTCCCTCTCTTTGCTCTAACTCATCTGTTCCTATTTTCTACTTGAAAGGAGGAGAGGTGTAAGGTTTTCAGGAATTCTAGAGAGTTTGACGTGTGAGCACCCTTTATAGATGACCACTCTGTTAGCCTCATAGTGTGCAAATCAAATCTCAGTTTGCTTGCATGTGACCATGTTTACTGACTCTTGAGGTGATAGGCAAAAGACAAGATAATTAATTTTTTTCTCAAGATAAAACATTTTTAGATCGGGATCTAGTGAATTACATTCTCTCCCAGGGAATGTTCTGAGTGATGTGGCAGGAGCTTTAGATTCAGACTATTCAAGAATGTCAGCCTTATTATGCCCGGGTTCTAATTACCGAATCTCAGAAGTTGTTTCTATTTCTACCTGTGGCTTTAAATCTATGCTCTGTATTACTTCCCCTTTATAAACTTACTATGAGTTCTTGAGCAAAGGATAAGTTATTCTGTGTGATATATGGCAAATATACAAGTGATATGCCTTCCCACTTCCTTTCAATAAGAACACCATTCCCACCTTATGTCTTATTTCTGACCTCATCTCCACATTTTCTTCAACTGTAAAATTGATCACTGTTCCAATTTATCTGTTTATCTGGGCTTTATTTTACTTTGCTTTTGAGACAAGGTCTACCACATAGGTCTCGCAGGCCTGGAACTCATTCTGTGGACCTGGCCTTGAACTCACAGAGGTCCATTTTCTCTGTCTCTGGAGTGCTGGACTTAAAGGCATTCACCAGCACAGCAAGATAGCTTTATTCTACTTCTATGAAAGTCTGAACTTGTCATGTGTCACATAATGTAAGTAGGTTCATGTTGTCTATATTCCTCTGCAACTTGCTGGTTTTGCTCAGTGTTATGTTGGTACTTGTTTATGTTTTTTTGCATGTAGCTGTTACCTACTTATTTCTGCAGCTGAGTAGTATTCTCTTGCACACATATTACTAAAATATATTGTCTTTTCTATTAAAGACATTTGGGTGATTTCTAACTTTTAAAAATGATAATACTATCATTAAGGCCATCTGTCCACAATTTTCAGCTTTCCTATAGAGATACTTCAGGAAGAAGAATTGCTTTACACAATGCAACTTTGTTTTACAACTATATAGTAATTTCACACACATACACTCCAGCAGTGTGTATACGTTTTGATTGCGCCACATCTACTGGGCCCTTCATATTGTCAGGGAACTTAGTTTTTGCTCTTAATGGGTTCAATGACCTGGGATGGATGTGTGAAGTCAGCAAAACAAAGAAAAGCCTGGGCCACCTGTTTCAAGCAAGTGGCCCCGGATAGCCTGAGTCATTTTTATTTATACAGTTTCAATAGCTTGCAAGAACAGTTTTATAATCATATTTGTTTCCTTAAGCTTCTAATAATAATTACAATAATTGCCAGTTTGCTCTCTTATCTCCTTCCCTTTCCACCCCTCATCTTCCCCACCTGTAATCATTACCTACTTGATTCGTAGCCTTGATATTAGAAGCATAAGCGGTACAGCAAGGAACAAAGGAAGTTTTCTAATATGGCACAGCTACAGGTGGAACAGTGTGCCCATTTGGCAGCATTTGCAGTTACAGCATCATGCAAAGTGAGAGAAAGTTTTGCCTCTAATAGTTAATGTTTACCTCTGGTCAAATGTAAACTCTCGCAGGCAAGTCATCAGCTAAGGTGAATCAATCCATTCTTCATTCTGTACTACTCTATCTCCTATGGGGGATATACCAGGCTTTCTCCTATCATCCTAGAAACTACTTAATTTAAAAGTTATCATCCTAGAAACTACTCAACTTAAAAGCTTACTCTTTTTTTGTTTTTTGAGACAGGGTTTCTCTGTAGCTTTGGAGCCTGTCCAGCCTGCTAGCTCTTGTAGCCCAGGCTGGCCTCGAACTCACAGAGATCCGCCTGCCTTTGCCTCCCAAGTGCTTGGATTAAAGGTGTGCGCCACCACCACCAGGCCCTAAAAGCTTACTTTAATAGTTGGCACTGCTTATCTTTTGTTCTCATGTCCCCTTCCTCTCAGCTTCCTTTGGTATTGACCCAGCTATAGAGATGAGGGTGCTGTGGATTTCTATGATTCTGCATCATTCCCTGTTCCTAGACTGTTCTCATTAACTCTTGATATCATCAACTTATTACCATTTCTCCTAGACTCTTATTGTTAATATCACTCTCTCTAGGACAGTTATGCCAATTTGTAATTTTGCCATGAACGTCTGTGACTCTTTCAGGCCAGTCACGAAGTGCATTGGAAAGGCAACATCGTGTTCTTGAGAAGCCTGAATTCATGGTCACACCTGAAACATCAGAGGCTTTGGGGCTAACTCAGATCTGCTGTGTATTTTTAACAATATCCCCTCTGGCTCACCCAGAGGAGGGTCCTCAGGGAAAGGTTTGACTAATGCAATAGCCATTTCATCTATGCTCTAAGAATGTGAAACTAGAGGCAACCAGCAATCATTTGTGTAAGGAAAGCGAGGAGAGCAGGTAGCACATATGCTCCTGGAGTCATGCCCGGAATTATCCAGCAAACTACCTACCCATTGGCTTTGCCAAAAATGGGTTAAATTCTCCCAGGCCTTGCCAAAGGAGCACTTGTTTGTGCTGCTCTCAGGCCTTGTTCCCTGAAGAAGTCACATGGCTCCCAGCAAGTGTTCATCAATTTAGTGGGTAAGAAGCTGTATCCTGTAGCTCACATATGCATTTCCTAGGTCACACATCCTCTGCTTCTATATCTAAGTAGTATTTAGCACTTTTAGCCATAGGTTTTTTTTTTTAATTTACATTTTGTGCTCTTTTTGTGGATCTACAGAAATGTTTATACATTCTAGATTCTAAGCCTTTGTTAGGTATGTGTCACAAATATGTTTCACACAATTTTGATAATTGCTTCAACCTTAAATATGATCAAAATTGATCCAGGTTTGCTATAATCAATGATAAAAATAAAGAATATAAATTGACAAATTGAATCTAATTTTTTAAAGTGACCCAAGAAATTAAATGTCAGCTTATGAACTACTAGCTACTTTATCACTTATTACTTATTACAGTGACTACATCCCTGAGGGGAAGCACCTTAAAAGAAGGATTTATTTAACTCTTACTTTGGGGCATAGCGCATCAGGGCATGAAGGCATGGTAGCAGGTGGAGCTCACAGGCTTGACGGTAGACGCTTATCTGAGAGGACTGGAAGGCAGAGTGTTTTATTTTCTTTGTATTTTGCTTGATACCCACAAGCTGCTAGCTGTAGTATAATTTTATTATTAAGCATTGAACGTGTTGATGCCTTGGTGGTTTGTGTGCTTTGTGTCTGGTTAAAGAGCTCTTCCCAGGAGTGGTGTGTGAAAGAAGCACCCATGACTGGAAAGCTGCGGGCCAAGTATGCAAATGCAAAATGCGCAAAATGCGGCAACAGGAACATAAAGGAAAGGAGTGTGAGTCACAGGCCGAAACCCACCCCTGAAGAGAAGGGGAAGAGCCGCCCAGAGGGAAAGGGGAAGCAGGTGCTGTCAATGGTTGGAACCATCCTGCAAAAACTCAGGATGCTTCCACAGCTCAGCTCAGGAAGAGAACATCACTAGGAGTGCCAAGTAAAATGGCATGTTCTGTTAGTGACCCTGCCGTTACAATAGCTATTCTTGAAAATCAAATTTGGGTTTTTTTTCTCCTTAAATTGTAGAATTTTATTTCTTTTCGAAGTTACATTGTTAGTACATAAGGAAACTTAAGTTTTTGAGGGTTGGAGGTGCAGGGATACCAATGAGTGTCTCTCAGAAGCTGAACTGAAGTGAGATAAACGGGGTTCTCTTGTTTTTTGGTTTTGTTTTTTGTTTTGTTTTTTATTTTTTTGTTTTTGTTTTTTAAGATTACTGGTTTCCAAGAAAGGTTCTCTGACATTCACACTTGAAGAAGTTTGGCAGAGAATTGTTATAAAACAAGAACAAAAAAGTCACAGGCATGCCTTCCTCAAGTAACAATAATTGGGTTTTCTACAACATCATGATGCTGCCTGCCACTCAAAAGAACAAAGATTCCTGCTTTTGTCTTGTCGGCCATCCTGTGAAGAATAATCATCACGTTAGTTCATTTCCTCATCAGAGTTGGTCTTGAAAGACTCTCTCATGTGATTTGTGAGAGTATCTACTCCCCGTGGCTGCTCCTTTTCAGAGTAGCAACCAAATACTGGTCCGCTGAGGTTTGGGGGAAAGGAGCTTGGGGACGGTGATAAAGTACTGCCGGCTGCCGCAGCCCCACACCCTACTGTATCTGCAACTGACAAATGTAAACCTAGATATAAGCAGGCTTGTTGGGGTAGAGGGAACATTTTATACCTGGAGTTTAAAGATAATCTTTACTGTCCTGTAATTTTCTAGTTTTGTTTTGCACACTTGTCTTTAGTCTGTCCTGAACTTATTTTTTTTTAGACAAGCTCTTTTTTAAAATTGTTTTTATTGAGCTATACATTTTTCTCCACTCCCCTCCCTTCTTTCCCCTTCTCCCTGTACCCTCTCCGATACCCTCACGCTCCTAATTTACTCAGATCTTCATTTTTTCTACTTCCCATGTAGATTAGATCCATGTATGTCTCTCTTAGAGTCCTCTTTGTTGTCTAGGTTCTCTGGGATTGTGAATTGTAGGCTGGTTTTCTTTGCTTTGTGTTTTAAAACCACTTAGGAGTGAGTACGTATTATATTTGTCTTTCTGGGTCTGGGTTACCTCACTCGATATGATGTTTTCTAGATCCATCCATTTGCCTACAAATTTCAAGATGTCATTATTTTTTTCCGCTGTGTAGTACTCCATTGTGTAAATGTACCACATTTTCCTTATCTATTGTTCAGTCGAGGGGCATTTAGGTTGTTTCCAGGTTCTGGCTATGACAAATAATGTTGCTATGAATATAGTTCAGCACATGTCCTTGTTGTGCGATTGAGTATCCTTTGGGTATATACCCAAAAGTGGTATTGCTGGGTCTTGAGGTAGGTTGTTTCCTAATTTTCTGAGAAATCGCCACATTGATTTCCAAAGTGGATGTAACAGTTTGCTTAGTCAAGAAGTGGCTAAAAGTCTTCTCTAAAATTGATAACACGCTCAAAGATGTAGCCAATATTCAGTGAACTATTTTGAACAGACAATAATTAAAATGCATAACAAAACAAGTTAGGTTTCTTGTTCTAATAAAAGGTAAGCCTTTAAGTGTTTGTTTGTCAAACACTGTGCGTGACACCCCCCACCCCCCCTCCCGAGCTGATGACTTCTCCCTTCAGACTCACTAAGAAGAAGAAAGTTTGTCGGGCTTCACCTCCAGCACAGGACTGGACTAGGGCGGGAGCCAACTGCAGAAGGTGTCCTAGGAGATAGGGCTGCCGGTTGCTTCTCGCTTGAAGCTGAAAGGGAGTTTTGGAGATCATTATGAGCCACCAAGGAAGTCCTTTGGAGATGGGATGTTGAGAAAGGAGTGATGTAATTTACTGGGATCACGGTAACCACGCCAGCTGAAGAAAAGGTGTGGAGGATGAGCGCAAATACAGAAAGTGTTTCCCTTCTCCAGAGCCAATACCTCGGGTTCAAAGCAAAAACTGCTGGACACTCAGCGTGATTCATGCCAGGCATGCAAGTGCTCAAAGTAGAAACAAACCAGGATGTTGTTTATGAATTTACAGTCAGGATAAGCCTGTGAGACGATAAAAAAAAGCCTTTCATTCATTCATTGTTTCTTCCTTCCTTCCTTCTTCCTCCCTTTCTTTGCAACAATTTCTTTTTAATTGACACATTACTGTACATATCTGTACTGTATAAGTTGAGGTTTTAATATGTGTATGCAATACCTAGTAACATGATTGGTATTAACTTCAGATGTCTGACATTTATGTTAACGTTTTCTACCAACTTATTTGAAATATTCAATTAATTGCCAAGCATAGTTACCTGTCCTATATCAAACACTGAAGGCGGTCCTTCCAGCTCCCACTTCAGGAATATTATCTGTGTATATTCATGCATGCCTATGTGAAGTCATGCACCGTGGCAAATAATAGATCTAATATCGTCATTCTTCAGAGTTTGTGCTGCCATGGAAGGCTGACTTCCATGACTACCTTCCCTGTCTCTTTGTTATTATCCCTTTATTCTGGAAACTAATTGTTGAATTTGCAGAACGCTGTAATCACTCGAATCAGATAGTTTCACAATGGTATCTTGCAACTTTCTTAATTTACTCAGAGAAACCAAATTCTTTGGGGGGAGGGGGAGCAGGTTATAGTTAAAATTTACACTAATAATTCCCAATCTTTTAAAAACGTGGTTTCTCAAGTCGAGGTGGCCCACACCTTTAAACCCAGTACTCAGGACTAATGTTCTCCAGGATTTTCTCATGAAAAACCAGATGGGGCCTGGTAATCATGTTAGCTGTCTAGCTTATTCCATACAAGAAGTCGTGTAATATGCATTTCCATTTTTCTGTAATCAAAATTGTCAATAAAAACTTTGTGTATAATAAAAAAATTGTATTAGCTTGTATTAATTATGCATTATGATGTTTCATAATGACATTTCATCCATGTATATAATGTCATTTGATGATCACATACCTCCCTTACTTTCTGTTATCTCCCTCTCCCTCTTGATAATTCCCTTATCCCCAGCTAGCCACCCCCATTCCCCATCTTCAGTTTGTATAGATGTCTGTGCATGTATGGGGTGTGTGTGTGTGTGTGTGTGTGTGTGTGTGTGTGTGTGTAAGAGTTTCATCATGGCTGGTTAGAGGAACATGAAAGAGAGTTGTTTATAGGAATATGGCATCTTTATCCCTTCTCAGCAACTCAGCTGTTGAGCTGTGTATAAATTTGCAGGAAGGGTGGGTCATACTGCTTTTCTTCCACCTACTCAGGTGTGCTTTCTCTCTCTCTCTCCTGGTGACTGTGATGGAATTAATCACATGAAAAATTGATAGAGTGTAAGATTAGACTGGACTGCAGTGCTGAAACTTTCTCTGCACACTTCATGCTATTCTGCCTTTCCTTAGGAAATAGTAAGTACAGGACAGATGGGGAGAGAAATAGTTAAGTCCCACCATAATGATGTATGCTCATTCAATCACCAGGGCTCCTATGGCAGGTGCTAAGAGCTGTGTTGGGTGTTAGGTCCACTGGGGGTGTGCAAAGATGGGGACAGACCACCAAAGTCTATTAAACCAGAAGCAAACTTTATTCCAGAGAAAAAATTTTAGAAAAATCTCCATGGGTCACAAAAAGCTTATCAGCTTGCTGAGACCACAGCCAGAGATGGATTCCTAAGCTTGTGGCAAAAGACGGTTTCCAAACTCCCCCCTTTTATAGCAAGAAGCAACAAGCATTAGGCATGAACAAAGGAATTTTTAAAAATTTGAGGTAAAACTCAGATACAAAATGCCCTTCTTTGCAATTTCCATTAACAGAGTATTTTTAGTTACACTGTGTTTGTATTTACATCATTGTTCTCTCCTGGCACCCCCTGGAGTTGTTTACCAAAGGCCTGCACTCTCCTGGTGCTGCAACCAAAAAGGTACATCCCATAATTTAAAAGTTAAGTCAGCTCACATCAATTGCTGGTCATGAGTACCCTGGGGCGGGGTATCTAAAAGCTGACCCTCAGTACGCAGAGCTAACGTCAGTTTGCAGAGGGCAGCTTCAGCCATGCAGACAGAACTATTGGCTGTAGAGCAAAGTAACCCACTGTTAATAGTTAATCCTTCAGTTGCTGACAGCCTGCTCTCATCCTCCTAGGCTTATACTTTATAAGTCTTTATTTCTACATTCTTATTTCTGGAATCCACATTTCTGTATTCTTATTCTTGGACTCCTGGGCAGGGCCATGGGTGTATTGTAGAGGACGATTCCACAGAGCCAGTGTATCTGGCTTGAATTCTGGAGTGTTGTTAACACCACTGCTAGTGGTTGAACTACCTTTTGTGATTGTTATCTTTCGTTTCAAGTGGTTTTTTTGTTTTTGTTTTTTTTGGTTTTTCGAGACAGAGTTTCTCTGTGGCTTTGGAGCCTGTCCTGGAACTAGCTCTGTAAACCAGGCTGGTCTCGAACTCACAGAGATCCGCCTGCCTCTGCCTCTGCCTCTGCCTCTGCCTCTGCCTCTGCCTCTGCCTCTGCCTCCCGAGTGCTGGGATTAAAGGCGTGGGCCACCACCGCCCGGCTCGTTTCAAGTGTTTCTTATCTGGGTCCTTCCTGAAGGATCCTAGTGTCTTTGCAAATCTTAGTTTTGGGAGTACTTGGCAAACTAAGCATTCTCATGGTTAAGAATTACTTGGGCAAATGGTTCCTTCAAACAACTCCAGATAAGGGGTTTTGGTAAGCAGAAATTGACTTGCTAAGAGATATAAATTGTGTGACAATAAAAAGGCCTTTTCCAAAGCTCTGGACAGTTAGTTCACTAGAAGCTGGCTCCCTGTTGCTGATTGCTAAGCTTGAATCACAGTCTGAAGTGACTACCTTGTTTGACAGACTGCATAACCCAGACATTGACAGCACACAAAGATCAATCAGAGTCTAGTCCATTCCTGAGAACATTCAGACATGGTCCCTGAGTCTGGACGATGTGAGGAGACAGGCTGGGAGGAAACTTCCTAGAAGAGGACATGCTTTTCAAGATGAATTCCTGGTGTAGTCACTGAACATTTAGAGCTTTGATTTTGTGCCAAGACTGTATTGCAGGCCCACGGGCTTTTCCCTCACCAGAGAGAGAAGTCAGGGGCTCACTTCATAGTGTGGGGGAAGCTATCCCATTCATGGACAGGCTTTTACAGAAGGAAAGTGAAGAAATGCACGACTATGCTCCATGGTTCCTAGAATACCCCCCATAGCAGAAGGAAATTTGCATGCTTCTCTTTATATTACCTTTGGAATAGTTAAGCTGAAGTTAGAAGAAATGCAAGAGGCAGTGCGTGGGGGCCTGGGAGTGTAGCTCCGTGAAGGAGCTGGTCTCATATGCACGGGTGGAATGTGCCTGTGACCCCAGGACTAGGAGGAGGAAGCAGAAGGGTGTCAAGCCCATAGCAAGTTTGAGGTCAGGCTGTGCAATGATTAAATCCATTCCTTTGCTAACTAGAAATTAATAACTAGTTTTTTTTTTTAAAAAAAAAAGAAGCAAAGCAGGAAATCTATGGTCCAGTTCCACAAAACCTTTTTTTTCCCTCAGGGAATTTCAGATTTTATCCAGTTTGCTTTGAATCTTTTAGGAAATGTGCTATTTGGACTTCACAAATGGTTGGATTCAGAGGAAGGCACCAGAAGTAGAGATTTCCTAACAGTAAAATGGACTGCTTCATTCTGGTCAACAAGTCAGAACTGTCTAGGAGGACATGGAGCAATTGCCCAATTAGATGAAGACAAAATAATGAAATCCAGTTTAATAGCACTGGCTGTTCTTACAGATGATGTGGATTCTGTTCCCAGCATCCACATGGTAACTCAACTCTCTGTAGCTCTAATTTCAGGGGATCTGTGCTCTCTTCTGGCCTCCTCTGGCACCAGACACTTGAGAAGTGCACAAACATACATGTAGGCAAAACACCCATGCATATAAAATTTAAAAGTTAGATATTAATAATAATAAGTAATAAAAATAAACCCAACCCTTGGGAGGCAGAAGCAGGCAGATCTGTGTAGGTTCAAGGGCAGCCTGGTCTACATAGAGAGTTCCATGACGGTATAGAGACCCTGTCTCTAATACTTGCCCCCAAATATATATGATAGCATAGTATGTTATATAAATTATATATTTACATATTAAAATATATTATAATATATTTGAGGGCAAGTATATATAATAAACATATATATGGGCAAGTATATATAATAAACATATATATACATATGTTTATTAAGGTAAGACAATTGCCACGGTACCACATTCTATTCCTACATTTTTCCTAGAACAATACCAATACTTTACATTGTAGGCCCAAGCAAAATCATTTTCAGACTTTTGCTGAACCTTGTAAGGGAGCAACTGAATTGTTTAGGGCTATACTTTTTGAATATGATATGAGAGGTGTGGAAGCTTTTGAAAAAATGGAAAAGAAAGAAGCTTTTAAATAAGGGTTCTCTCCTTTTCCTCGTCGAATTTCTAGGTGGTTCTTTTTATACAGGTAGTGAAATGACCAGTATCATTGGCTAAACGGTATTGTTTCTCTAACCATTTCAAGAATTTTTTTTCCAAGATTTTGTTTTGTGCAGAAAACATTTAAGAAAAGTTTCAGAAGGGAAAAGCGATTTCAAAAATTGGGGTGATCCTCAAAGCCCGCATGACAGCAGCTGGGGATGTAGCTCAGTGGTAGAGCGCATGCTTCGCATGTATGAGGCCCCGGGTTCGATCCCCGGCATCTCCAATTCTTTTTTGTCCCGGCAAACAGGATACTTAACATTTTAAAATTTCAAATCATAACATATTTCGTCCTGCACGACATACATTTTCTACAATATTATTGTTTTTAATTACAGCTAATAGAGCCGGATGCTAGCACCGAGGGGCCTAGTATTGCTTTAAGGTATTTTAATATCGTTTTATCTGAAACAAATGTATCCTAGAGCGTCGAAAACTACACCCCCATGCATGATGAGAGAAGCACAGAATTCTGGAAAATGGACCGTTTTCCAGAATGAATGGTTATTTGTGGTATTTGGCTAGGGTTGAAGTAATATTGTTTTGAAATCAAAAACGAGGAGATGTCACTAATCCAATATTTCATGGCACAAAAAAAAGTATAGAACTGAGGAAACGGAAAAAGTCTAGTTCCTTGAGGGCAAATCCAGGTTCCTGAATATACCAACATAATTTCCAACAGAATCGAGAGAAAAAAAAACCAAAAAACAAAAAAAATGCTGTATAAACTTGTTATGGTAATTTTGGAAGGTGCTTTTCATCACTGGCCGGTTAGCTCAGTTGGTTAGAGCGTGGTGCTAATAACGCCAAGGTCGCGGGTTCGATCCCCGTACGGGCCAGCTACATCTTTTGCTGCCTCCAACGTTCTGAAATGAACTGCATGGAATTTCCCGAGGGAAAAGCAAATTGTTCAAGGATTAGTCTTACAGGACAGCTGCTACAACCAGGCTGCAAATGTTTTGCAGCGAGTCCGTCTCACTACGCTAAACTGTAACTCATTTTCCCTACTCAGTTTGCTCAGTAGCTTCACGTGAGACTGGCAGAACAGTGCAGTGCATCTTTCGAGTTGAGTCTGAATCTATTAGAAGGAAAGAGGGTCTCACCACTTTGTTGAGTGCTTGCACCTTGCCTGGGAATGGTCTGTAAACAAAGTATCCAGTCCTGGCATACAAGCTTAGAGTGTTCACTACAGAGCGTGTCTCTGCTGGGGCGAGACTGGGGAAGGAACCCCCTCTCTCTCTCTTTCTCTCTCTCTCTCCCTCTACCACTCTCCCTCCTTCCCTGCCTCTCTACTTTCTCCATCCTCCCCTCTCTTTCTCTTTCTCCCTTTGATTCCTCAACAAGAAAAGGCTAAGCCCTGTTCCGGAATCTGCTTTAGCCTGTCAGAGCGTTGATTTGGTTCGGTGAAACTAGGCGCCCCTTCACTCAGCCTATTTCTTGACGCTTTTCCTCTCCTTTCACCAGACCCATTTTCCTTCTGTCATTTTTCAGGATTCCAATCCTAGTAATTTCTACATTCCCTGGACAGCTGATTTTTTCTGTTTATTCGTGAACTCCCGGCTGTATATCTCGGGTAGTGAAGTTTTCCACCTTCGCAGTATCTTCCGAGGGAAAATTTCCCAGGTCAAGTCGTCTTGAGGTCCAGGTGGGTTTGCGGACGATGCAGGCGGCTTCCCCACCAGCCTCCCACTGACACATGTGGCTCAGTTTCGTGTTTGCTCACAAATGGGCCCTTTTGAGCTTCGCTTCCAGACAGCCACTGAGTAAATCTGAGAAGGAATTAGACTGTTCTTAATAAACACTACGGCTGTTTCTCTTACAAGGGTGGGTCAAGAGGTGTTTCTACAGCCCTCACAGATTTACCGAAGGAACTTCCGGAAGAGTGAAGTAACCAGGCTTACCGGAAATAACAAAAGCAAACAAAACAAAATATCACCAAAGTTAAAGGTAATGGAAATTATACTTACTGAACATCTACTCAAGAGAAATAAATAGAATTTGTTAAATAATTAAGAAAAGTATCAAGCACCTGATAGCAGAGGCTCGTTGGTCTAGGGGTATGATTCTCGCTTAGGGTGCGAGAGGTCCCGGGTTCAAATCCCGGACGAGCCCAACATTTTCACTGAAAGTTTGAACTCAACTGTACCCTTAACGGTGGCAGTGTCTTATTCTCTTTTGCAAGCCTTCTTTTTATGCGCTCTTTTTGGTTGTATCTTGAAATCTCATAATTAAAATCAGTTGTTTTCAGATTTGACTTTCACTTTTTCCTTCAGTGGGTCTCAGAGTCTCGCTAGATCAGCAGGCTCTGTGCCGTCCAAAGTCAGGGGTTCTAAATTCTGCATGGCGCAACGTTCAGTACCATAACTGCTCGCGGTGATGTCGTAATTAGAATTGATTGTTTTAATTACAGACTCTGAAAATAGTTTTTGCTTCTATCAATAGTAATGAACTATATGGTAACGATACATAAAAATATAGACTTGTTGCAAGTTTAAAACGTTGCGCCCAACGTGGGGCTCGAACCCACGACCCTGAGATTAAGAGTCTCATGCTCTACCGACTGAGCTAGCCGGGCTCACATAGCCACAGGACTCTCCACTCTCATAGAAGAATGTGTATCGTTTCCGCCCCCTTAAGCTAGTCATGAATTGCAATTTTTAATTTTATTTTGTCATTTACATTAGTTTTCTAGGTAAGCTGAAACTCTAATAATAAAAAATTGCAACAAATTATTACTCTGCATTCTACTTTACGTTTTTCTTCTTTTCCCATTCTGGTTCACTGGTGTCCATCTTTTCTTTCCTATTTTTCCTCTTTCTTTCTATTTCTCTTTCTATCTTGATCTCTCTTTCTTCTTCTTCCTTCCTCCCTCCCCCGCACCGCCCGCATTAACCACAGAATGTTTCCTGGATCACTAGTGCTTTTCCAGAGCCGAGACCATGTTGCTAACTTGACTCTGTGCACAGTTCTAAGAGGAGCTCAGTTCCGAAGGCCTCATCCAGGGCCCTCCCTCTCTGTGATCCACAAATGCTTTCTGCTGGCGTTCTCACCACCTACCACGTGGACCGGCTTCCTTGCTCTTTGTGTTAAGAACAGACCTGAAGGGGACAGTAATGCAGACCAGCTCTGTGAGGAGGCTTCTGTTGGCCGGTGATGAATCACAGCAGAGCCGCAGCAAAGTATAGTTAAGACATCTGATCCCGTGTCTGTCAGGAAGGCTGAGTCGGCTCGATTGCCTGTCAAATTCATAAATTTCATAGCAAGAAACAGAACTATGTGGTTTAACGCATTTTCAATTGTTTTCAAAATTTGAAAGACCAAATTCATAGCCAGAGCTGACTGGTAATCAAAGCAAAGGGGCTTAGATGGTAACGGTTACATCACTTCGAAAATGCAGTTAACACTCGACACCGCGTTAAACCTGTCAGGAGGCCATCGAGATTGCCTTGCAAACTCACCCACCTCTGAGTGCCCAGTCACCCTCCTCATCCTCTCCCATCCAAGTATTCCTTTTTCCTTTACCTAAGAACCTGAATATTAATGTCTCTATTTGATATGTCATGTCTCACCATATTCTAGCCATTCCATTGAACAACTCACGTGCTACCTATTCAGAAAGGCAGCTCCCTAGGTCTGGCAAACACAATCATGTATAGTAAACTACGAGGATGGATTCCCTAGATTTGTTGATGTTGCTCGAATGTACGCAGTGAAACTGGGACCCAAACATCAACAGTGGATTTAACCTACAGTGCGCAAAGCCTTAGTGTCTTTCAAATCGATTGACAAATGGAATTAGATGATTACAGGTGGTTTAAATAAAAAGATTGACTCTTCTCCTATTGGGAGACCAGGAAGTCCGTGCTCAAAGCTCTGGTTGTTTTGGGGTGCGGCAAAGCTCCCTTGCAGGGTCTTTTGGGGACACACTTCTATTAGATCTGGCCTGAAGTCTTCTTAGCCTGACTTACTTTTAATTACTTCCTTCTTCCAAATACAGCTCCACCGAGGGTTAAGGCTTCATGCTCTGAATTCCATACAGACACAGTTTAGTACACAACAGGCAGACTACTAACCAAGCGAAACAACCTATGATGCTCAGTCATTCGGGAGCTTAGCCTGCTGTGGGAGGCACTTGAATGTTTGCTTGACTGAATGCACATCATCTTTTATATATAACATGGTCAGTAAATGTGATTGAATTGACTTTAAAAATCTTCTATGAGCTTTTCTCATGAGAGGTCATCTGCAGGCAGTGCTCCTTGAAACACAACCAGAAGGCAATCATCTGAGGGGCCCTCTGCTGGACCGTACGGGCACAGGAACACCTTTGAATTTAGCAAGGCTCGGGATGAAGGGCACAGGCTGAGAAATCACTGTGAGCAACTGAGCCTATTCACGGACAGTGTTTCTTCCATCCGTACAGGCAAGTGAGTTCTTTAGATTACCGTGGCAATTTGAGAGACACAAAAAAGGATACAGAGATGCAGGGACTCAGTGCAGTTTGCAGGGCAGACTGGGCCTTAGGTGAAGGAAACAGAAAATCCCTCATGTTATCCTATCCTGTTCTACCCTACCCTATCTTTGTTTGTTTGTTTGTTTGTTTGTTTGTTTACACAGGCTCTCACTTCGACTGTCTCTCAACTCACTCCGTGGACCAGGCTTAGCCTGGAATTCACTGAGTTCTCCTTCCCCTGACTTCCTGGTATTGGGTTTGGAGGAGTATGCAACTACATCGGGACCAGCTGCAAATTGATGTTAACACGTTTCAAATCTTGCTGATATGGGGCAAAAACTGGCTGTTTAAATTCACCACAATTAAAGTTGGTCCTCGCAAAGTCCTGAATAGTTTTGTTTCCTTGGTTTTCAAACTTCCATTTTCTGGGGCCAAGGTACTAAGTGACAGAAATTTGGTTTTGAGGAGGCACTAAATTAAGAAAAAGAAGAAAAATGAAAAAGAGAAACAGAGAGAGAAAAAAAACCTCTTACACAATGAGTAAGACACAGGGTCTAACTTGACGCAGAGATGGCATCCCCAGTGGGAAGCAAATACTCGTGGGTCCTTCGGTAGCTCAGTTGGTAGAGCGGAGGACTGTAGGTGAATGGATCTTTCAGGCATCCTTAGGTCGCTGGTTCGAATCCGGCTCGAAGGAGTCCCTAGGTTTTTTTTTTTCTGTGCACCCTCTAGAGAATTGGGTGGCGTCTTCAACATTTAAATCAGACTAACACTATTCTTGGTGTGTAGAGAAATGAATATAAGTTTTAAAAATTGTTCTCTGTAATAATTTTTAGTGGTTGCAAGCGGGCTTCGACTTCATAGCTCACATAATCTCATCCCTTTGAAGATCCTTGTCCCTTGAGTGCGCCCTCAAACCCCGCGCTTGGCCCTCTGGTAATCGGTGGGGTACGCGCGCCCTCCAGTGGCCGGAGAGTTCTCAGCAGCCGGACCTCAGGCTCAAGCTCCTCAGCCGGCGACTGTCCTTCCAGTCGGCTTGGCTTTATCATATTACCGTGGTTTGTTTTGTTGTTGTTGTTGTTGTTGTTTGTTTTCAAGCAGCTGGGAAAACCTGGCCTGTACCAGAATCACCTGGAGATATTTTACTCCGGTGCTAATTTCAAAAGGTATGCAGATGATTTTAATGAGCTTCAAGGGCTTCTAAAACACAGCGAGGCGGGTGTAGCAGCGGGTTTATCAGCCAGGAGTCTCCGGCCCGCCCCCGCAACAAGGTGAGCCTTTGTCTTCAAAACAAAACAAAACAAAAGGCACTGCTAGAAAAGAAATGGCAGTTTTAGGAGAGAAATGCCAAAGGAGATTAAAGACAGCTCAGTATCAGGAGATAGTATTTGCTAATTTTGTGCTGATTCCATTAAACTACGTTACTCCTGCTCTCAAAAATGTGATCTCAGATACAAAAATGTGATTCTCAGATACACTGTGGAAGAGTGTCAAACAGAGATTACTAGCAAGTAAGACAACGTAATAGACAAAGATTTTAGGTCGATCCGAAGTTGTACAAGAGTTTTGTGCTTTGCAATTTCTTGTACCTTCTATCCCTTGTGTCAGAACTTTTATTCTCGAGGCAAATTATTTTCAATTTCTGTTGTAAACCATAACGATCTTAAATTACCAACATGAAAAACGACGAGGTCGGCCTAGTTGCAGACCTTTCTGAGCTGGCAGCTCCGGAAGCTCTTGTGTTTGGGGAGAAAAAAAAATCCAATTTTCTTTTCAAAGATAATGTTTGGGCCTCGGATACAAAATGTATTAGATAGTCCTGGACTAGGCGTCTCTGCAAGGCACAGTAAGTTCCCACCCATTTCTTTCCATACCTTGTACGGTGTTCCGGGATATTCTAGAACTGGTAATAGCCCCAGGTGAACTGAAGGAAATAAGCAAACGACCTAGATTCAAACACACCTAGACTCCTCATCTTGTTAACAAAGGGAAATGCTATAAGAACTTGATAGGAAAACGGGAAATAGTGAATAAAAAGATATTATCAAATAACTATTGGAAATGTAGACCTGCGAATTCTCTCAAAAGTAACAAAACTCCAGCTCTCCGAGTCGTGAGAACTCGGCCATTTCCTATAGAAGTGTGTGGCAACAACCAGGCCCTCCCGGGTTGCTGAGGGAACCCGAGAAGTTAAAATGGGTCTTTTGAGTTGGGGCCTCCAGCAGGCTGCTCTTGCTCTGGCAAAATATGATTGGGGAGAAAAAAACCCGAAGGGTGAAAAACTGGAGAATGCGGGCATCGATCCCGCTACCTCTCGCATGCTAAGCGAGCGCTCTACCATTTGAGCTAATTCCCCACCTGGTGCACGCACTTTCGCTGCCTTGCTCCCTTTTCATATCTGAATGTAATTCAACACCAGACAGTATTTTCAATCCACCCAATAGAGACTTTCTTTTTCTCTGGGTTTAAAGTTTGCTTTTAAAAGCCCAGTGAACTCTGGACAAGATGATAAAACTTAAATGGAGAAGGTGAAATATCGTATTTAAGAAAGTTTTTCCTGGGCTGGGTGTGGTGTTCCGTAATCCCAGAACTGCAAGTAGGGAGAAGAAAGGGGTCCTGAGGCAGGAGGAAAAGGGCCTCTTTGAGACCAGCTTGGGTTACCATAGCAAAACGAAGCTAAAAGTGTGCGATTGTGGTTTGCTAGTCGCGGAAGAGCTCCGGGGTGACTTCCGCCCGGTGCAGATGACAGACAGTACCGCCTGTTCTGCGGAGGGCACAGGGGTACGTTCAGGGGGCCAGGACGCGATCCCTGAAACGATGCTGGGATTGGCAAGAAATTGACGCTGGGACCCTGTGTACATAAACCAGATGCCAGAGGGAAAATAAGCTTCCTAGGCGGCGAGGCTGGGCTTTGGTTCCCTGCTTCTTTCAGGAATATCCCACCACCTTCGGCTAGGAGTGGATACATATATGGTTTCAGACTAAAGAAGTCTTTGCAAAAAGAGAGAAGTAGTAATTGCTTTTTCCTTCTGGACTTACGGAGCTGGCAATGTCTAGCCCACCCCTCTGCTCACCACCAGAGGTACGGACCCTGAGGCCGAGCATCAGGTGGGCCTCCAGGTCTTAGCTAGGGCTCTGGTGGTGAGCAGAAGGCTGGGCTAGACGTGGTCAGAGGCCTGACATGGATGAGAATGGCAGGTGAGACCCCCGCAATCAGCACACCGGCCTCTTGTGAACGCTCATCAGAAGAGGCTTCCTCTTGTGAGCTTTAAAAAACTCATTAAAATCGGAGTAAGATAATAAAAATTGAAAGGGAGAAGGTGAGACATATTTAAGCCAGTGGTTCTAAGCCGGTTGGGGCTGAGTTGGAGGCCTGTCTGGGCTACTTCCTGAATACCAGGCCAGTCAGAGCTCGAAAACAAGCTCCTTTAAATAGGAATACGTAATGAATAAACAAATAGGAAAAGGAAAGAGAAACACACATCCAAAAACCTGATCCTGTGTTTCTGAGCTGTGCAAGGCATCCACACAGGCCTTTCCAGGGTCTTTAGACCACTCTTAACATTTGCTTTTCTCTTTTGCTTATTTATTACAGTCAAGGTTGACAAAAAGAAAATTACTTTCTGTGGAAAGAAGCTCCCTCCACATAAGAGATTTTAAACTCAGATGCTAAAACTGTATTCCTATCTTGCGGAACTATTATTCCTCTCATAGACTTGACTTGCTACTCACCACTGTCAAGATTCTTTCTCCTTACTGGACAGAGTCTGCCCACTCTGGCCAATATTTAACCTTCAAACGACAATGAGAAGTGTAGGCGTGCAACAGGAGCAGGTTAGTCCACTCCCAAGGCACATTCCCATCTGCTGGCATGATTACACTCATGGCCTGAGGTCTTCAGCAGGAACAAAGTTTGGGTTTCCAGTAACACTGGGATGGGTGTTACTTTTCCAAACTCTCAATTTCCAGGGGTGCTCGAAGATGAGGAATGTTTTACAGCCTACACTGAAGTGTTGACAGTTGTTAAGTGGTACCACTTTCCCCACTTTCGGGAAGAAATGCCAGGGCACCAAAATGACCAAAGGTCATTGCTCTCCACAACCCACAACTACCTTCCTCAGTTGTCTCAAACTTAATGCAACCATATCATTCATCTAGCAAACCTAGACAAGTCTAAGAGAAAGGACAGGACAAATCAGACAGGACAGACTACAGAATATCTAGGAGACAGCAAATCTTACTAGTTTGTTTTGGTTTTTTATATATACCCATGAAACTATCAACATTATTATATAAAATATTTCAAATGTTTAAAAAGATTATACTTATGGCAACTCAACAAAATAGAGATAATATAATCTTCCTAAGAATGAGTCTCTTGTCTCCTTCGATAGCTCAGTTGGTAGAGCGGAGGACTGTAGTGGAGTTTCACCTTCTCCAAAGATATCCTTAGGTCGCTGGTTCGAATCCGGCTCGAAGGATGAGTGTTTTGATGGTTACGTATATGTAATTTAATAAAGTCTCCCCTAAAGTGTAGGGGTCGTTTAGACAGACTCTGACAACCTGTCACTTACTGCCTCCTGGTTGCTCTAGTTTCTCTAAAATTTATATCCACTGAATATGTAGAATGTCAAAGGTTCCCTGCTCCCAAGACTTTATTTTTTGCCAGGAATTAGGACAGAGGCGACAGCCAGTGGGATCCTCTGTGGTCGGGATCAGTTGGTCTTGGCATAGGAAGAATTTTATGAGGTTATGCCAAGCATATTCCAAAGCAAAACGTCATGTACCATTTCCGAGAGAAAGCCATCAGTTCAGTCCCTTTTGCACAGTGTGTCACCAACACACTCCACCCACCTCTGACAGTATCACACGCACCTAAAATATGAGATCCTCTCACTAGGGACGGTGAGATTGAGAGAGGTCCCAGTGAGGGTATAAAGGAGGGACTGGATCCTCCTCCTCTCCCTCCTCCTTCCCACTACGGGCGAAGACGATTAACGTCTCCAAAAACGACAGGTGATGGGTGTAGATACTCATGCTGGAATCCCAGCAACTGGAGAGGTTGAAGCAGGAGAATCTAGGCAGAGCTCGTAAATATCTGCAGTTTTTGATTTTGCTGTTGGTGCCTGCGTTTTGGTTTTTCTTTCTTAGAGGCTTTCTGGAGCACCTAGACCGCTTCAGCTCCTTACAGCCTTCCCTCAGCTCCCCACCCTCTCTCCTCTCCAGTCTCCGATACTAGCCGAAACCCAGAATCCTCGACATTGCTGTACGTGTCGCAGACCTCCAGAATACTAGAAATATTTCCATAAATGTTATATGCCTTCCTTACCTCTCACAATTAATAAACTTTAAAATTTATAAATTCCAACAAATAAATAAAAGCTTCCCTGAATGGCTTGCCATGTTCTCCCACGGGACTAATTTTTCTGTCTTGGCACCAGGAAGCTGAGTGGCCCATAGGTGGTCTCTAGGCAAGCATAACAGCATACTTAAATATGGGATGATTACATTTATTAACTTTGAGGTATATGTTATGTTTTGTTTATTTGTTCCAGTATAATTGTTCAATATACAAGGGCCGCTCCGTTCCTAAATACATGCAGTGCTGGTTAGGTTTTGTCAACTTGACACAGCTTGTCATCTGGAAGAAGTTTCGAAAATGCCTCTATCAGATTGGCCTGTAGGCAAGTCTCTGCGGGCATTTGCATGATGAATTTTCATGATGAATGATTGATGTGGATGGCTCAGCCCGCTGTGGGTAATGCCACTGTGGGTGGTGTCACTGCTGGGCAAGTGGCCCTGGCTTGTATAAGAAAGCAGGCTGAGTAAGTAAGCCAGTAAGCAGCATGTTATCTTCTTCATTTCCTGCTCCCAAGAGTCTGCCTGCTTGAGTTTCTGCCCAAGTTTCCCTTATGATATAGACAGAGAGCAAGACATGTAAGTTAAATAAACCCTTTCCTCCCCAAGTCGCTTTTGGTCATAGCATTTTAACACAGTGACAGGAACAGAACTAAAACACATGTCAAAAGCCTCTCAAGTTTGTGTCTCATGCAGTTCCATTCACCCTTACCTTCCTTAGTCTTCAGAAAAGAGAATCATGCTTGTCTCTGAACTGGGCAATAACAGCTCTGTATCAGGATGCATTATCTATGATATTGTTGCTATTTTCTCTCACTTTTAGCAGAGGGAGGAGGTCCTAGAGAGACAGGACAGCACAGTAGGACAATAAAAGCAATATTCTAGTACCTTAAGAGACTTTCCTGGTAGCTGTCTGCTCCTAAAATGAATCCAAAAATAAAATAAGGCAACTGGCTATTCCATAAATCAAATGCTTGACAACTAACTCAACCAGCTTCCTTCGATAGCTCAGTTGGTAGAGCGGAGGACTGTAGGTAGTAGTTGATATCCTTAGGTCGCTGGTTCGAATCCGGCTCGAAGGAGGATCGTTTTAATGGCACAGACTCAATGACAATTGAATTGACTCCAGTATAACACCAATATTTATTAAGCTTAACCAACTTTAGAAGTTCAGATTTGGAGGCGTTTAAATTTATGCATATAAACTACATTCAGTTTAAACCTGCAATTTTAACGAGATGATTTTTTATAGATAAACATACTAGAAAGATTTTCATACATGTCATAATTTATAAACCTTTCATAATTCATGTATTCCATACAAATATCCCTGGATGGCTTCTTGTTTTTCCCAATGGTACTCATTTTTCTGTCTTAGGATCAGGAAGCTGAATGGCACCAGAGGTGCTTATTAGCCAAGCACGACAGCAAACTTAAAAATGGAATGATTAAAATTACTGTTTGAGGTGTATGTGTAATGTTTCATTTATTTGCTTCATTACAATTGTGCAAAATAGCAAGTTTCCTTCCTAGATCCACGTTAAAGGTCTCTCGTGCACTTGTGTCGACCCCTGGTTTCCCTCGTTCAGAAAGGAGAGAATCACGCGTTTCTCTGGTGAAATGGGCGACAGTTGTGCTTCAGGATAGTATTGTCTGCCTATGGTATAAGTGTAAGGAGACTGGAGAGCACAGCAGGGAAAGTGCATCAAGGGGATGATGGTGTTCCGTCTGGAAGGATTCAGGGCATGCACATTCCTAGGAGCAGTTTTTGGAAATCTATGTGAAACACTTATGCATTAAGAGCACACATCTCAAACATGTTCTTAAGCACCTGTGGTGTGATCATTAGCTAATTTTAGATTCTCTAGTACCTCAAAAATACTTCCTTATCATTTATTATACAACAAACCAGATGAATTGCAACAAATCTACCAGCTATTTTATAAGTCTTAAAAATATAGTGCTGGCATATTCCTTCGATAGCTCAGTTGGTAGAGCGGAGGACTGTAGGTGTGGTGCAAGTTATCCTTAGGTCGCTGGTTCGAATCCGGCTCGAAGGAATTGCCTTTTGAAAATGTCTCACCATCCGCTGGATTACCAGGATTTTAAAGGAAAATTGGAAAACACCGTGAACCAATGTCATGTGAATATACACAATTACAGTAGTTGGTGTGAAGTAAACCTCTAATTGTTGTAGAAGTAACCAAACAATTAAGATAATTTCTTTGGTTGCGGGAAAGTTTCTTTCCATGAAATTTGCATGTTCATTCATTGACGAGTCAACGATTCTTCACGATCCTCTACTATATTCATACCTTTAAAATATTAATTAAATTTTAAAAGGGTCTCTCTTGTAGGCCAGGCTGATCTGGAACTTACCTTCCTTTTTCCACCTCCCAAGAGCTGATATGGTGGCCGCCACTCCCAGTTGACTTGGCAATTAATGTGTATAAACATTTCGTTAATTCCAAGCACACACAAAGTAGAGAAATAGCTTTAGGTGTTGCCATTTAGCCGCCGCGTGAGACACTGGCATCTTTTACATATGTGCCCCCCCCCCCGATCCCCAGCTCTCAATGTTTTGTAGTAACTCTATGAGGTGTTCTCAAGCGTCACCATTGCTGGTGAAGTAGTCAGTTAAAAATTAAATGCAGGAGTCTGTTCTCCCCTCACCCGAAAAGGAGCAGAGGTAGCCAACAGAAAGTTATCTTCAATGAAAGCACCAAAACAAACTCCCGAGTAGCCCAGGTTTAATTATTAGGCCTTCAGATGCACCCGAGTTTTACAAATAACGCCCGGAGCCTGCCGACACAGTTGTCCCGGCTTCTGTTCTCTATAATTTTCGTGGCTATGGAGAACGAGAAATAATATCGGGCCTCGGCGAGGGAACACTTAATCCTCAGGGTCGTCCTAGGCTCCGTAAAGCAGGAGGGACGGTTATTTCACGAATTCTAGCAGCATCGCTGGCGCCTCGCCAGGGGGCCTTAGGAGCACTGTGCTGGGTCTCGGGTCCCAAAAGCAAGACCCGGCCACTTAGCGGCGCAGGCGAGTAGCTGGTGTGAGGATCGCGCCCCCTGGCGGCTGCCCCAAGGCTGGGGTACTGACCGAGTGTGTGGCGGGAGAGCAAAACTGAGCGATGCTACCCCTCACCCTTCGCTCATCAACTGGCAATAAAAATAGATTCGCGCACAACAGTAGTCAGAGAGAGTTCTTTAAATAACTAATACATTTAAAGATTTCAATATTCACCAAGTTAAATTTAAAATCACTAGAGGCGCGTTTAAAATTTAAAAGGACAAACCCAATTAAAATTCCAAAATTATATGTACAAGTTTATAAGCTGCTCTAAAAACTTTAATTTTAAAACGTTTAAAACTCAATTGAAATTTCTAATAATTAAAACTTCAAAACTCTTACTGAAATTTACAAGTTGAACAGCAAAAAGCTTTTAAAAGATGAGTGAGTTATCCCCCTCAACCCTATTTGCACCACCGTCCTAGAATAAAATACTGTTTTGGTCTCTACAACAAAAACTCTCCCAACAAATTCTGCAAAAAAAAACCGTGAGACGCACCAGGACACGCATTTGGTGCATGCACGCAAAAACATGCGCGCGAATTTTTTAAAAAAAATTAAAAATAGTCCTCGAGAGCTTGCCTCAGGCCAGGGTTGCGCCCGGAGGAGGCGTTCTGCAGGGATTCACTGCCCGTGGCTCCGCCCCTTACTCAAGAGGGAAGTCTGTGGGGGTCCGCCCCGCCCCTGCCCCGCCCCGCCTCTGCCCCGCCCCAGACCCGGAATCTAGCTCTGAACGTCCATTCGCGTTTACCTTGTCGGCTCCACTGCCCCGCAACTGACCACGCCATCTTTTGATTGGTACTCACGGCGTTGTCCCAGCCTCACGCTGCAGACCCGCGCACGAAATTTACGTCATAGGCCACTTTTAGTCCCCTCCCTGATCGCAGATCCGCTAGCAGGATATGCGTCATCGGTAGCGACAGATTTACGGCTGTCGTGCTTCCCATATCCGCCATCATGAAAGCCGCGGAGTTGGTGGAGGAGCGAAAGGCGCCGATGGAGGGAGGATCGCAGGAGGAGGCAGAGCGGAATGCAGATGCGGCGGAGGAGCAGGAGGAGCCCGAGGAAGCGGACTGCGACAGCAGCAGCAAGAAGAAGAAGAGGGTAGTGCCGGGTATTGTTTACCTGGGACACGTCCCGCCGCGATTCCGGCCCTTACACGTTCGCAACCTACTCAGCGCCTACGGTGAGGTAGGACGCGTTTTCTTCCAGGCCGAAGGTAAGCCCTGCGTCGAAGGGAGAGGGTGGCGATGCAGGCAGGTGGGCACGGTGTATTGCAGGCTGTACGCGGATGAGGCGTGGGAGAGACTTTCCCTACTAGCTGTTAAATCTGTACCATTCACGTCTCTTAGAAGGCTGAGGCGGGGGAAAGAAAATGGAGCGGGTGGGTGGATAGAGTGCGGTAATAAGTCCTGAAAGATATCCCTGATTTTCAAGTAATCCCTGAAATAGTGTATGATTAACCTCCTTCAGCCTCTTCCACCTCTTGACATGCACAGTTTGGAGACGGAGGTGGGAACTGGTGTGGCTCTTGGTGTTCAGGGAGTTGTCATTTGAAAAGAGAAATGAGTGAAAGGACAGTCTGCACCTTACAGATCGTCCTTTTCCATCAGCAGCTGTGAACTAACACCCGAGCTAGCAGGTTTGAACTTCCGACCAAGCGGAGGTTTGTCTCAGTGGATTCTAGACCAGGATGTTCGCTGTGTTTGACCCACAGACCGCTTTGTGAGACGCAAAAAGAAGGCAGCTGCGGCTGCAGGAGGGAAGAAGGCAGCTAAATACAGCAAGGACTATACGGAAGGCTGGGTGGAATTCCGTGACAAGCGCATAGCCAAGCGAGTGGCAGCCAGTCTACATAACACGCCCATGGGTGCCCGCAGGCGCAGCCCCTTCCGTTACGACCTGTGGAACCTCAAGGTGAGATTCTAGGTTTCTCTGCCACACTTTCTTTTTCTTTTTTTTTTTTTTTTTATGTTTGCGGCTGCTCTGAGCTCTGCCACACTTTCATTAGTCCCCCCCCAGCCCTAGCCCAGGCGCACTGTCCCCCTTACTAGCTCTAAACAGCTCCCAGTTTCTTCTCCAGTTCTGGTTGGTCTTCCCTGTCTTGACCTTTTCTTGTTTTCCTGGCCACAGTATTTGCATCGTTTTACTTGGTCGCATCTCAGCGAACACCTTGCCTTTGAGCGCCAGGTGCGGAGGCAGCGCCTAAGAGCAGAGGTCGCCCAAGCAAAGCGAGAGACTGACTTCTATCTTCAAAGTGTAGAACGGGGAAAACACTTCCTTGCAGCTGATGGGGATGCTACTCGCCCGAATAGCTCCTGGACATTTGCTCAACGTCCCACTGAGCAGGAGCTGAGGGCCCGGAAGGCAGCACGGCCAGGAGGGCGGGAACGAGCTCGACTGGCAAACGCCCAGGACCAGGCCCGATCCAACAAAGGGCTCCTTGCCAGGATCTTTGGAGCCCCTCCACCTGCAGAGAGCAAAGAAGAACCATAGCCAGCATGGGACTCCTGGTGGAAAAGGAAGCCACTTTTACCTACCAGCCCTGCTCTCTGCTGGTCTGTCTCCCAGAGTGTAACCGACAGACAGCCCAGGAAGATATTTTCTCTCAATTCCGCAGACCAAGAGTCTGGTAAAAAGGCCTTTTTTTGTAGGCCTCTTTTACCCACCCTGATCAAATCCTGTTAAGTGCGCAGCTGAGAACTTACTCTCTAGGCTGATTACTACTGGAAGTGCCTGTTGTCTTTTGTTGGAGTTCTGGTTGCCTGCCTCTTTCTCACTGGGCTCCTAACAATTTCTGGCTTGAAAAGTGTGGATTTGCCTTCCACTAGTGTAGCAATGGCAAGCCCATCTATGGTGCTCATTCATTGTGGTAGGGGGCAGAATTAACCGGAATTGGCTTAGTGGCCCAATTTGAAGTTTCTGTTTGAAAATAAAAAATAATCCAAAGCTACAGAGAAACCCTGTCTCAAAAAACAAAACAACAACAACAAAAAAAATCGCTGTGTTTAGTTTTTCAGGTGGGAATCGTTGAGTGAGTTTCAACTTCTTTTGAAGCCAAACTCAGTTACTCTAGTGCAGACATGATCCTTGTTTACTCATGACTCACTTTGAGTTAGGGCCTCACTCAAGTGTTCAGGCTAGCCTTGAGTTCATTCTGTAAGTTACTGGTAAGCCTTGAGCTAACTCTGGCCAGGTAGGCCCTGAACTTGAAATCCTGTTTCAGCCTCCCAAATAGCTGAGATTATAGGTGTGTGTCAACAAACCTAGCTTCAATGTTATCCATACATAAATAAAATAATTTATCTTCCTTTTCTTTGTATGATAAATTTCTCATCTTGAAAAGATGTTTACAAGTTATCATGAACCCTATCTTTTAAAATGTTTCAGTACTCATTTTGGTTTGTACCTTATGTATAAAAATTATACATGTGGTAAGAAAGATACTACTAGATGTAGGGAGAAAAAAGACAGCTGGTGTATGAGCCAGCCCTTGATGGGTCCTCTCCACCTGCCCTTACAGCCGCTGTTCCTATCTCCATTCCCCTTCCTCAGCCCTGTGCACACTGTGGTTCTGACACATGAACTACCGTCCTCTGCACCTTCTGAAACTTCCAACAGCCTGACACCCTGGTCCCTCGCTCCCTTCCCTATGAACTCAGGTACATTTCTTCGAGATCAAGTCAGATAGGATGTCAGGCTGGCTTCCCTGGCTTCTGCTTCTGTGGGGCTGGAGCACTGATTTCTGTCTGTGGTGGCATTCTTCCTATTTTACCGTAATTGTTATTTGCTTCCTTGGTGTTCTTAGGAATGAAGATCAAACTTTTATTTTTGACTCCTTAGGGTTTCAGTTTGTTTGGCAAATAAATATTCACTAACTCTTTGAGTTTCTGTGAGGAGAGAGATTATAAAAATCCTGGAGAATATGTTCTGCACTTTATCTGTGATGTTTACTTTGACAACCAATTCGGGAACTATTATCTACTTGTGACAGTGGTAAGGAGTGGCAGAAAGTTCTTTGTCTAAAGAGTCACATAGCTAATAAAAGGGAGAGTTGCATGTTCATCTGGGTCGCTGTTTAAACCTACTGTTTCCACATTAAGTCTCTTCTACAGGAGCAATGATAAGAACAGAGTGAAAGTTAATGGAAGACATTCATCTGTTTCTGTGTGACTAGAGCACAGTAATGAGACATTGTTAGCTGGGCTTTGTGCACCCTTTAATCTTGGGAGACAGAGGCAGGTAGATCTCTGTGAGTTCAAGGTCAAGCTAGTTTACTGGTGAGTTCTAGGATGGCCAGGCCACATTGTCTACAAACAAACAAACAAACAAAAAAGATAAAGAACCAAGTATTAGTGGAGATGCTTCAAAAATAAGACAGCGAAGCAATGAGCATTTTCTACTTTGTAGCTATATTTCAGATTTCCAAAGTTGGGTATTAGGGCTCTTATCCTATCCTGTGGAGGAAAGTGAAGCCTGCTACTTCAACTGACTCCAAAGCTATGCACTGTGATTCTTGTGTTCCCTGGGATAAGCCAGGTTCTGAAAGTGCCTTGTCACTTTGTTACTGGCTGTAGGATCTGTAGTGTGGAGTTACAGCCAAAAATGACCCCAGCTTGTAAGTCAGTGTGGAGTCAAGTGCAGTTAAAGTCATTGTGCCCATATTTACTGGATCTCAGCTGGAAATAGATCCAGGATGTGGACTAGCTTGATTTTGTGATGTTATCACTGGAAATTAGTTATAGCCTGATGTGGGTTAAATGTAAGGAATAGTGCTTTTGCTTTTTAAAAATTATCTTTTTAAAATAAATTTTTTAAATGTGTATTGGTGTATTGCCTGCATGAGGATGTTATATCCCTTGGAACTGGAGTTAAAGATAGTTGTGATCTGTCGTGTGGGTGCTGGGAATTGAACTCTGGGCCCTCTGGAAGAACAGCCAGTGTTCTTAACTGCTGAGCTATCTCTCCAACTCCTTAAATTGGTCTTTTTTTAAAAAGAATTCTTATGTGTATGTATACCTTCATGTATGTCTGTGCATAGAGCTTATTATAACCCCTGCTGACAGTTGTGAACTGCTATGTGAATGTTGGGAACCCAGATCCTCAGGAGGAGCAGAGATCCCAGTGACATCAGGAGACACAGAAGTAACTACCGCCATCTCTGTCACTTCCCATGTTTAACCATTTGCTGCTGCTGAAAGCTTCCGAGGCTCGCTCTCTCATAGCGCAGTACTGGAAGCCTGATGTCCCAGTTCCTCTGACCTCTGCTTGATGAAAAGTCCAAGCCAGTGACAGGCTGTGTGCCAAGGGTCAGGAAGACCTCCCACCCTTTGAGATGGCCTTCCCTTCAGGACTACTCTATTGACTGGAGCCCAGCCCTGCCTGATTGTCAATATCTTTAGTCTTACTTGACACATGCCCAGCACCAACTCTATCCCCAAAGAAAAACAGCCTTTTACAATGGAAGAAAATCCTGAAGGTAAAAAGTCAAAATGGAAATTGTCAGGCAGCAGGATACACGGAGAGAAGAACAAAGCCTTACTTGGCTGAAAACATCACCGTACTGTGTGGTCACCACTGTCCTTCATCTAAACACCTGGCTTGGGATAGCACACAATCACATGCCTGTGAGCTGCCTAGACCAGGAGTTTGTCTTTTTCCTGATGCTGACATTTGTGCTTCATTCCTTCCCTCATGCAAGCAGATGTTAACCTAGGCTAGTTACTATAGACACTGAGGGTGCTGCTCCAAGGAATGGACCATGAAAAGGGGGACAGCAGAGCAAGCAGTGTGAGGAGCATCAGAGTTGAGGCATTTGCTCTCCTCTCCAGAAGGACAGACAAAAACCCAACCAATGAGGCATTTTTCTATTATTTTTTTACTTAAAGATAGGGTCTCAATACATAGTCCTCACCAGCTTGGGCCTTCCTACGTAGACCAGGATGGTCTTAAATTCTCAATCCTACTCCACCTCAAAGTGCTGAGGTATCAGGCCAACCAGTTCCTATCAGTTTCAGACTCCTGGGTTCCTGTTTGGAGACCATATGAACTCTTTCTAGGTTCCTCCCTCCTAGTGAGGTTAGGGATTTGACTCTGTCAGAAAATGGGGCTTCAAGAGAGATGATCTAGGATCAGTGAGAGAACTGAGCAGGTACAAGTACTTCCTGCCAAGCCTGAGGACCTGAGTTTGGTCTCTGGAATCAATGAGAGGGAAGGAGAGCGCCAACTCCTGCATTTGTCCTGATTTCTGCACAGGAGAGCTCCTGCTCGTTCCTCCCCTGCTTCCTAATAAATACATGTGAAAGAATGAAAAGCAGAAGACTGTTTACATCTGCTAAGCTGAGAAGCTGGAGAGTAGGCAGATCTCGGGAAGGCCAGTCAATGCCAACCACATTAAGAAAGTGAATCACTCAGAAAGTACAGGAAAGTTCCAAGAACGTTCCAAGAATGTTGGTTGAAGCTCCAAGAATGACCTAAGAAAGGTGACCTGTCTATGGGCCAAAAAATTCTTATTGCCTGGATGTGGCCCGTTGAGAGCACTTGCCTGCCATGAACATGTTCCTAGTTTAAAGTGTTCCCTTTTTGCCGGTAAGTTGGGACGCTGGCTGTATCAATATATTCCACCCACGTCACGAAAATCTTCAGAAAGCTTCTTTCTGAAATGTTCCTCAAAAAGCTTGGTTATAACTTGCATTTGGTCACCACATACTAGGAAGGTCTGTGGGGAGGTCCAAAAAGGTTTCTGAAGAAAATGATAAGAACCTGTCACCCGTCCACCAGCAGCATCTTCTATACCGCCCCACTTTGCAAGGAGAGCGTCCATCTAAGGACTCTTGGCTCTGTTTAAACCTCCCCTCCGAGAATGAACACAAAAACGGCAGCTCATCCTGCTCAATTTTCTTTGATAAACAACTTTTGCAGTTCACATCGAAAGAAGACACCACAGCTTCATAACCAACAGAGAGAGACTTTGTAGGCAAGCAGAATGCCCCTGAATAGACAGGCATCAACACAGCCTAAGAGCAGCATCTAATCGTCCCTGACTGAGTGGATTGTGTTTCTGCCTAGGGCTTGGGGCTGAAGTGTAAGTCCGGGGCTTGGTAGGATGAGCTGTACTTTTCCTTGGTCTCGCTGCCAAGGCTTTGTGGGTCTTGAACCATACTCTACTGTGTGCATGCGCCACCTCTGCGCGTGTGCTCCCACGGTCGGGAGCACTCTCTAGATTTGTCCTTAGGGAGGGATCCACACCTTAAGAGGATCACCAATGTAATGGAGGTCGGCCCCCTCGCAACCCCACAGGACATACCCAAACCAAATAAATAAATGAAGACATCTCAGCACAAAGGAGATTTATTACCGCAAGGGCCAAGTGCGGGTGGGGGTGGGGAACTGCAAAGGCGGCTGCAGCAGCGAGTGCAAGTAAGCATGCTAGAGCCCCTTCAATCAAGGCTCATGCAGGCCAGAAAAGGAGACTGGAGATTGGACATCTCAGCGGGTCTTCTCTCTGGTTGTTCTTTGGCCTTGTAGGACCGTATAACTGGGAAGACTTTTATTTATTTATTTATTTTGGTTTTTCGAGACAGGGTTTCTCTATAGCTTTTGAGCTAGTCCTGGAACTAGCTCTTGTAGACCAGGCTGACCTCGAACTCACAAAGATCCGCCTCCCGAGTGCTGGGATTAAAGGCGTGCGCCACCACCACCCGGCAAGACTTTTAAAATTATGCTTTTAATTATGTTTTCATTGAATGTTTCTGTGCAATGTAGTTCTTTGTACTACAATACTTTGTAGTTTATTATTTAAAAAGGTATCATAGTTGTTTGAAAGAGAATAGAGAATCCAGAAATGAATCCGTGAATGTATACTCAGTCCATTCTTCAAAAGGTTGTTAAGACACAGCTGGAGGGGTGGGGTATCTGGGAAAGATTTGACTCATGGCTGCAATCCCAACACTCAGGAGTCTGAGGTTGGAGGACTGACAGGAGGTTTGAACAAGCTTGGGCTATATATACAGTGAGTTCTAGGCCAGCTTGGGGTTATAGGGTGCAACCATCTCCAAGAAACAACAGAACAATAACAAACTAAAAGAGAAGAAAAATGCGAGGGTGCACAAGGAAAGAACGCTTTCTCCAGTGCGCAGTATTGGGATAACTGGATATCTGCATGCAGAAGAATGGAATTGAGTGCATCTCACACAGCAGATGCAAATACCAAATGCATTGAAGACTTCAATGTAAGACCTGAAACCATAGAACCACCAGAAGAATGTAGCGGGAAAACACGATGGCATGAGTCTGGGTGAGATTT